>PVLC010010130.1:0-51545 GCA_004027655.1 Graphiurus murinus | reverse complement strand
TAAGCCGGGCGTGGTGGCGCACGCTTGTAATCCCAGCATTTGGGAGGCTGAGACCGGAGGATCCGGGTTCGCGGCCAGCCTCAGCTACCTAGTGAGGCCCTCTGCAACTTAGTGAGACCCGGTTTCAAAATAAAGAATAAAAAATAGGGCTGGGGGTATAGCTCGAAGGTAGAATGCCCCTGAGTTCAATCCCCAGTACCGCAAAAAAACAAAACAACAACAACAACAACAAAAAAGAATAGACTGTAGTTAATCCTCAGTCAGTAATGGTTTAGTAATTATAACAAGTACAATATACTAATGTAGGATATTAATGGTAGTAGAAACTGGGTGTGGCATATATGGGAACTCTGTGCTATGTTTGCAATTTTCCTGTAAATCTAAGACAACCCTAAGCTCAAAAAATTATTTAAAAAAGAAAAAAAGGAGAAGAGAGAAAAATCAGCCTTCCTTATTGGCCTTGGCTCTGTTCCTGGCCTGAAACAATTCAGAAATGGCCTAGAAGAGGTGTGTTGGTCAGCTTTCCTTTACTATAACAAATACGTGAGACAGTCAACTTACAAAGAGATAAGGTTTATTTGGCTCACAGTTGTGAAGGCTCCAGACCATGATTTATTGGCCTAGCTGCTTTGGACCTGTGAGGAGGCAGCACATCTTAACAGGAGCATGTGGTGCAACAGAACTGCTCACCTCATGGCCAGGAAGCAAAAGAGAGTGAGGAGGAAGTGGGGATGAGTCTCACAGCCCCCTTCCAGGGCACACCCCCAGTGACCCAAAGAGACCTCCCACAAGGCCCCGCCTCTTAAAGGCCCTACCTCCCAGTGCTTCTACCCTGGGGACCAAGTCCAGAACATAGAACTTTGGGGTCACTTAAGATCCAAACTATAGCAGCAGGTCAGCCCAGTGCCCCTGAGGACGCTTCCCAGTGGCAGCACCATCTTTGCCTCTCCCTTGCCATACCTATCATCTCGTTTCCAATCAGATTCTCCATCTCCTTCATCAGATCCTCCAAGTCCTGGTTCCTGTCTCTCATTGACCAGATCGCCCTTCCTCAGGCATAGCTCAGCTTGACAACTGCCTAGGCAAGTTCACTGAGTGCCTAGAGCTGAACACAACACTTGAATCACACACTTACAACTCTATTAGTATAGCTCACAGTGACTTCAGTGACTTTCACTTTGGGGAACAGCCATCTCACACCAAGATCTCCAACTCAGCTATCCATTTTTTTTTTCAAACAACTCCACTACAAACAATTAACCTAAGGAATAACTTTCTGCAAAGTTAAAGCTTACCAAAAATAGAATAGGGTTTCTGGGAGTAGTGAGTAATGAGTATTCTAATATTGGGAATATTCAAGTACACTGGTAGCTACAAAGAAAGAGAATTGTTGGATGAAACTAAAAAAGGAAGTTCAATCCAGCAATGTCTACTATCCCTGGAAAAGTTACTTAACTGCTCTTGCCTCAATTTCCTAGCGTTTAAACTACGGATAATAATAGAGCGTACCTCCTAGGCTGTTGAGAATTAAATGGATTAATATGTTAAAGAAGGTGCTTGGAGTATGTTTCTGGCACACAGTAAGTGCTACATAAATGTCTACTATTGTTTTAATGTTTGTCCTGAGGGTGTAGACAATCTAGCCTGTGGCATATCCCTCCTAACTCATGGGTCCCCTTTTGATCCCAGCTCTGACACCCAGCACTGGCTTTCTCTCCCAATTTTATGTCATCTGCCCATTTGCCCAGTGAGCCCATTGGGGACCCCTTCCAAGTCATCCGTGTGAATACTGAATAGACAGAGACGGGGGGGCAGAGCCTGGTGGCAAGTGTGATGGGGTGATAAGACTGGGTCTCCTACCAGCTGGGCTGGTGTCATGCCAAGGAGAATGAAATACCGCCCATCTCTAAGCACCAGATCCCTCTTACCACAAATCATGACAAGCGCTTCACAGATGCTAATGGCCAACTTCCTTTGGTTTTAAAGACTGATCATTTCAGGAGCATCAGGGTAAATGATGGGTTGGGTAGCTATCGAGAAAGAAGTTAGAGGTGCTGGCATCTGAACTTAATTAGACACCTGTGCTCTTTATAGGGCCTGATAAGGTCAGGCAAATACATTCAGCGTTAATAACATTATCAGCACCGCGTGGTCGGCAAGCCTTGCCAAAGTCAATACGTCAAGTTTTTGTGGCTGGGAACATGTGTCTTCTGTTCACACTCAGGCTCGTTTCTTACATGCCAACAGCTGGTGCCACATCTGGAGAGGCTGTTTCCGCTGTGGCTTCTTTTCTCCTCTGAGTATTTTATGGGACACCCCACCCCACCTCAATCCTTTTCAGAGAAAAGGACTCATTCATTCATTCTCTGATGGCCTGTCAAGTGGCAGCCCCTTGCATTTGCTGCAGGCAACCCATGTGAATAAGACTAACTCATGCCCCAGGTTAGTGGTCCTCAAGCATGCCTGCACAGAATAACCAGGGGAATGGGATGCCAGGAAAGAGGCATTTCCAGCCCTACTACAGGCCTGCGGTGGTAGAATTGAAGGGTGGCGGATACATGCCCTGGGACTCTGCATTTCTCAAGTACTCCCCAGCTGACCTGATACAGGGGATGGAAAAGCCACCTTTTATCTTTAGGTTCCTCAGTCACCCACCATAAAGCACTGGATGATTGGTATAATAAGCAAATAGCTCATTGTGTCTTGAATGAAGAGCAGAGAGGCTTTAAGCAGCTGTCAGTTCTCCAGGTAGGAGAAAGGGGGAAAGGGTGTTCCTGAAAGAAGGACCCCCTCAGGCCAGACCACAGAGCCATAGAGAACATGCTGGCGGGACGTGAATGGGAAGGACTTTGAGGTCTGCTCTTGAAAGGCATGAACCTTGGAGATGACCTCCAACTCATCAAGCTACACAACCTCTGTCAGCCTCAATGTCTCCTTCTATAGAGGCCAACTGCCTGCCTCTACCTCCCAAGACAGAGGTTTAAAAGAAAAAATTAACATGTGGTGTTTACCAAAGTGCCTGGAGTGATGTAGATGTTCCACAGATGATAAGTACTGATACAAAGAGTACTAATAAGAAGTCACAATGAGATAAGTATTATTCTACATTACTGAGAAGTTGCTACTTAGTCTTTTTATAGATTGTGAGTAGCCATCAAAGTTGTAAAAGCAGAGATCATATTTCATATAGTCAGTCAGTAAACATGTATTGTATATCTACTATGTGCCAGGCTGTTTCAGGCACCAAAGCTGATGAGGTTTATGTTTTAGAAGGCCAGCTCTGGTGGCAGGGTGAGGGCTGACTAGAAGCAGGAGAACATTGTAAGCTGTTGCAACAACTTGTAAGTCCATGGTTCTCAAAACTGAAAGTTCATCACAGTCACCCAGAGGGCTTGTTAAAAATACATGTTTCTGAGCTGGGCATGGTAGCACATGCTTGTAATCCCAGTACTTAGGAGGCTGAGACAGGAGGATTACAGGTTTGTAGCCATCCTCAGCTACTTAGTGAGACTTTATTTCAAAATAAAGAAAAAAAAATAGGGCTAGGGGTACAGCTCAGAGGTAGGATGCCCCTGGGTTCAATCCCTAGTGCCAGAAAAACAAAGAAAACAAACAAACAAAAAACCATGTTTCTCCAGCCCCACCCCAGACTTCTTGATTGGACAGATTGCTGGACCTCATCTTCAGAGTTTCCAATTCCAAGAGACTGAGATGGGACCTGAGAAATGAGCACTTTGTTTATGTATTTATTTATTGTGGTACTGGGGATTGAATCCAGGGGCATTCTACCTCTGAGTTACAGACTCAGCCCTATTTTATTTTATTTATTTTTTTGAAACAAGGTTTTGCTAAGTTGCTGAGACTCTCCCAAAGTTGTTGAGATCTTGCTACATTGCTGATACTGGCCTCAAACCGGCAATCCTCCTGTCTCCGCCTCCAGTACTGGGATTACAGGCCTGCATCACCATGCCCAGCTGAAATGTGCACTTTTAACAAGTCCGCCTCCCCCAGGTGATCTGATGCAGCTGGTCAGGGGACCACACTCTGAGAACCACTGGTCCAGGCAACGCAAGGCACAGAGACATAAAGAGGGCACGGCACCAACTAGGGATGGTAAGGATGCTAGTTCTAAGCAAGATTTTAGGGGTCCAGTGGAAAAGGAACAGTGACTAGGAATACTGCGGCCCAGCCACCTCTAAGTCTAACCTCAAGATTTGCTTGGTTTTGGATTTCCTCACACCTGTGAGGTCCTGCTGACCCACCAGCTTCTGGGCAGAGAAGGAGCTGCAGTACCATGGGCTTTGCTGTGACTTTGGAGCTTTTAGTCCTGTTATCCAGCTGGGACTGGTTTTCCGGTGTGGTCCCTTTAATCCCCGGGCTTGTTCAGAGAAGCAGCTTTTCTCCCTTCTCCCCCGCCCCTGCCCCTGCTATTCTATTCCTCCTGAGATGTTGATGCCCCCGAGATGCACGGGTACCGTTCCGCAAGAGTGCCCGAGGTGTGTATTGAATTTCGGTCCCGGATCATTTAATGCGTGGTGACAGAGGGAGCGGATGTTGTTTGGATTCATGTGAAACTCTCTGCCTTTTCTATTTTCTGTACTGCAACACCGCAGAGCCTGGCTCAGCAGCCGGCCCCCAAATTCCCCATGGTAAGAACCTTTGTGGCACTAGGAGCCCCCCATCCCCACGGCGTCGCTAGCTCCTTGTGAAATGCAGTGGAAAATTGGCACGTTTGCACAGGTTGTCAGAGCATCCGTTTCATTTAAGGCCCTCCACAACCTGAGTTGTTACTGAATTAAACATCGAAACAAACAACGATCAATAGCCTAATAATATTATGCTCTGAAATGTGTCTTTTAATAATGACCGAAGCTCTTTGAGGGAGGAATGAGTCTGTGTGTGCACTAAATGGTGATCTACGTTAATTCCTTCACAGCTGCTAGTTTTGAAAAATGGTTCTGGGTGTTTCTTACTGATGCAATGTCCTGTTTTCTGTGGATCAGAAACTTCTCTTAGGAAGTTGGCTATAATCCACCCATCTTCGTCTTGCTCCAGACAGGTGCTCTAGATCTCCTTACCCTCTCGTTCCTTCCTCTTGCTTGAAGCGTTGACTTAGAAACTGGACAAAGACCCAGCCCCAGCCCTTGGGACCTGACGCTCCTCCCCTGTGCTGATGGGTGCAGGTGGGGAAGGAGACAGCAAGCACGGAGGCCACATGTGTGTGAACAGGGACTTGCTTCTTCCTGAGCAGTGGTATTCCATGGCTTTCTGAAGAAAGACATCAGAAGACATGAAAACTGTCTTCTGGGATCTCATGTTCTTAAAAAGACACCATCAAAGAAGGCAGATGTAAAGAAGACACTAGTACTCCGTATATGGAAATTAACCAGTTACCTTAAAATTAGACTCTAGGCATGCTGATCCAGAGGAAGGCGTGAGATCAGTGCCAGGAGCTTTGGGGAATCTCTGCTTCAACACTCAGAATTCTCTTCCTTAACCATCGCCGCCCTCAGGGAAGGAGGAACTAGTAAGGAATGCATTTGGGCTTTAGGGTTTAGGATTGTAAGGCCCTGCAGAAATTAATTTCTACAAGGTCTCATGTCTTACTTGTTCTGCTCCTTGTTTACTTGCCAAGGCCCTCCTCTCCTTTTCCTCCAACCCAAGATCCAGACCGATGATTTATGTTTGCTAATACTGTTGACATTATTTTGGTTATTTTTTTTAATTTATGTTGAAAAAGTTTAGACATATGCAAATGGCCAAATAGTATAATGAACCCCTGTCATTTTAGTGGACTTTTTTTTTTTTCTTTTTGGTACTGGAGTTTGAACCCAGGGGTGTTTTACATCTGAGTTAGACCCTCATCCCTACTTTATTTATTTATTTATTTTTTGAAACAGGGTCTCACAAAGTTGCTGAGGCTGGTCTTGAACCTGAGATCCTTCTGTCTCAGCTTCCCAAGTACTGGGATCGCAGGCTTGTACCACCACACCTGTCTTTGGTGGACTTTTAAATGACATTTTCCCAATTATTGATGTTTTATAGTGCAGTGTTGTTATGATTCTCATTTGAAGTAATAAAGGATGAGAAAGAGGATAGGTCATTTTGGGGAGTAGAATATGATGTTGCAAGTGGGAACTTACGATTTCCATGGACTTCCCTCTTCTGTGTGAGGGCCTTCCAACTTGTGTAGGCAGAACCAATATCTGCTAAGGGAAGCACAGCCTAAGGCAGGTGAGGTATACATCTGGTCATCTGAAATAAAATTAAAAGACAAGGTGCAGCTGTGCTCTTAATGACCTATGATGATCCTAGAAAAATTAGGCAATCAGGGAAGAGAACAGGAAAATTATTTCAAAGAGAGAAGAAAAAAGAGTGGAACTGAAAATTAAAGAACAGTGGCCTCAAATGGCTTATAAAGATCTAGGACATCGTGTGGTGATCACCAAGAGCTTGCTAGCCTAAGAATAAGCTATGCACAACTACCCTTGTTTCCTTGCAAGGAGGCATTTGGCTGGTGGGTTGGCAGAATGTTGTAGACATCATTTATTTTTATTTTAGCAAAGCAGTTAACAGTCTCCCCATACTTTATCACATTGAATATGTTGACCTATAAGCCGGATGATCATTCTCTTAGCTGGAATCATGTGCCAAAAGTTGATTCCAGAGCCGGTAGGAAGGCTCTGTCCAGGGTCCTGCCTCATTGAACCCATCTTTTTCAATGACTCAGCTAAAGACTTGGAAGGCATGCTAGTCAGAATTGCAAATGGCAAACTAGGACCAGAAATGAAAGAATAATGATTCGACATTTCAAGAGGAAAGGTTTATTATGTGAGCAGTTACTTTATGTTAGATACACACTTGTGTATTTAACTTGTGTATCATGGAAACATGTGCTATGAATATATAACATGCATGTGTATATATGTAGGTGCGTGTTCTTTGTTTTCCAAGTGGGCATCCCATCTGACTTGGAGGGACTGTGGTGATATGATGGTCTCTCCCTGCTGTAGAGAAACATACAAATATGCAATGCTGCTGACAATTAGAGTTGCAATTTATTGAGCATGTGTATGCAGCAAACAATGAAACACACTGTGCACAAAAGACTTACTGCAGGCCTGAGACTGTCTTTAGAAAGACCCAGGTGCAAGGTCCTTTGGCTGGTGTCTGGTAACTTGGTTTTGGGGAGGGTTCTCACCACCCCCAGAACAGATACGATTAGCTCACAGTGTCTAAACTGTGAATACAAATAATGTGGTTTATGCTGAACATCTAGTTTCCTTCCCGGAGACGAGAGTCTTGGAATGTGCTAGCAGAGGGAGCCTATGGGACCAGACCCCGGTAGACACCCTGGGCCCTGAGTCTCTAATGAGCTTTCCTGGTGGACAACACTTCATACACATTGTCACAACTCGTCGCCAGGGAAATGAAGCACTGTGTGCTCCGCTGGGGAGGACTCCTGGAAGCCTGCGCCTGTTTCCTCTGGGTTCACCCACATGCCTTTTCTCTTTGCTGATTTCGCTTTGTATCTTTTCACCACAATAAATCTTAGCTGTGAGCATAATTATATACTGAATCTTGTGTGGCCTCCACGCAGATCTTTTAGGCTGGAAGTATTCTTGGGGATCCCTGGTCCGCGGGCATTTGCGACTCACTATACCACATATTTATTATGGCCATTTTACACTTATGATTCATAACTCCCTTATTCAGGACTCAAACCCAGGTCTGTCTTCAAAGGCCCTCGTGTTCCACAGAGTCACATCATGGCTTGCTGTTCTTTACACTCGCTGTTCCTGCAGGCCCCAGCACCTGCATGGAGAGTCCTGCGGTGCTCAGATTTCCAGAGCCTCTAGTCTCATCTCCGTGCCTTCTGGGATGAGAATAAACCACTGAGTAGACCCACAGGGAACAGCAAGGCTGGGAGTGGTTCTTATTTTTCAGAGCCCGTGGAATTTATCTCTCTTAGTTTCATCCCAGTAGATCCTCTCTGCCACTCTTTCTTGTTATTGGTCGCTGCAAGGCCAGGCGGTTGTATTTTCTGGCAAAGAAAGTGTGGGTGAGCTAACTAGGGGTTAGGGATGAGTATTGGCTGTGGCCTTGGCCCTCCTGGTGGCCACCAATCAGTCGCCCTTCCTTGTCCTATCAGGTAAAAGAAGACATGCTATAAAACCCATAGGACATGCAACACCAAGAAGCACCCTAATGTGAACTTTGGGTGGTGACGATGCATCATTATATATTCATCGTTGCAACAGATGTGCCACTCTGGTGGATGTCCCTGGTGGGTGGGGGAGCAGGGGACATATGAGAATCCCTATATGTCCTGCTCAGTTTTGCCGTGAACCTAAAGCTGTCCTAAAAACCTAAAATCTATTAATTTTTTTAAAGGACATGCTCTAGCTCTCCAAGTGTGGTTTAGGGTACAGATTACAGCAGCGAGAGACAGCCACTGTCTTAAAAGGATGACTAATTCCCTACATTCCCCACTGTTCTCTCCATTAACTGCACTGAAATGTCTTTGAAAGAGAAGAAATTTTCTCCTTTCTTTTGCCAACTGGGATATAATGGGATAATCTTCTCTCCTGGCCTGAAAAAGTACAGAATGCCCAGTTCTGTTTTAAAACTGTATCTTTCACCTAAGAAGCCCTGAGGCTGAGCAAGCCAGAGGTTTATTGTAAGATTACCCTTTTAGTGGTTATCCTGTTGCCAGTGGCCCTGCTTCCCTGCTAGAGCTGCAGCAGAACCCTGGCAGGAGATGGAGGAGGTGGACAAGGAAGAGTGTCCCCCCCTGCGCAGCCCTGGGGGTGGCACAGGAACGGGCAAAGAGGGTCTCAGAGGACCTGCCCCACGCCCCCAAACTCAAACCCACTTTCAAGTGACATGGGAAGTTGTGATATGTGTTAATAAATGTTATTGCCACTTCCAGCTTCTAAGCCTCCTCTCACCTACCATCTACACACACACACACACACACACACACACACACACACACACACATGCACACACATGTCTTTGACATCTCTCGTATTTTAATCCAACGTCCTAGGAATGGAAGATCTACTGTATTCTGATAGACTAGACACAGACAACGCTAGAGAACAGTCCCTAGTGCATCAAAACTGTATCTGCTTCAGAAGACTGAGCACAGGCAACCGCCAGCAAAGGCAAGAAGGAGACCCGTGGAGAACGTGAGCTCTAGAACCCCGCGGGCCTGGGCTTCAGCTGGGTTCTGCTGCTTCTCAGCTGTACCATCTCAGGCAAGTCACTTAACCTTGCTGAGCCTTGGTGTCCTCACCAGGTAAATGGAGGCAAATCATAGTTCCTGCCTCATAGAGCGGGAGGATGAAATGAGATGATTCAGCTGAAGGGCACGTGACCCTTAGTGAGCCCTCACTGAACACCAGCTGCTGCTGATACAGTTGTTGATGCTGCCGGTGTTGCTGTCGACGCTGGTAGGAACAAACCCACCTTAGGGACACAAAAAGCACACTCCTACCCCTTACTGTCGCTCCTTTCCTCCTACCTCTGACTGCACTTCAGTTCAGAAGTCCACTGTCACCCTCTCCTGAGAGACGCCAATGCCAGACACACCCTGTCTCAATATCTCTTTGAAGCACTGCCTTCTTGTCTCCAAAGAGAGGTACCTCTCCTCTTAGAATACGTGTCCTGCTTCTCAGTGTGCACTTCCTGGAGAGGTCCCCCTGCCCCTGGCACCTCTACCTGAGCTTGTTTCTGCCAAATGGTGGGGGCAGGCCATTTAATGTTTGTCCCTCTGAGAGCCTGCAATCGCAGACTTCTGTGACTTGGAAGAGACACGGGCCCAAAGGAATTGTTTGTGTTTGCTTTGGGCGGTGGTGGGGTTTTTGTTTTGCTTAATTACCACTATCGCTGTATATAACATTTATTTTTAATGATAAGGATTAGACCCTGTCAGTAAGAAAGATTCCCAGGAGTGGCCAGTGTGAATTCTTTCTCAAGAACGCTGTTCTCAGAGGGGGATCATGCCTGGATTTACAGCACAGCCTCCAGAGAGCATGCAAATCCCAGTTAGCTGTGCATTGTCACTTTATAACTGAATGACCTTCAGGAAGTCACTTGAGCTCCTGCACCTCATCTGTGAAAAGGGATAACAGGCTCATTTAGGGGAACATGAGAACATGCACATGAAGCCCTTATCCCGGTGCCTGTCGGGCAATAGGCAGTCAATACGTACAAGGCTGTCATCATGACGCCATCTAAATGCAACCGGAGTCTGGGCTTAAGGCAGCTGTTGGGGAATAGACCGGAGTGTGATGTCACTCGGCCCCTCCTGGAACTCACCTGCCGCATTCTGTTTGGAAGCAAGTGTAATGGTGGGCCCTTCACAGAAGCAGGTTCGCTTCCCTTCACCACTTGAGTAGGCCCTTCCAGGGAGTTGTGCTTGGCCACCGAGGCTTCAGTTACCTACTACAAGGTCATCTAGAAGCCCACAGGTGCGGGTAAATAAATCATTGCCACTATCAAAGATATCCAGCAAGTCGCACATCCTCCCACAGGGCCCAGCCTTGACGGCAACCCCCGGCACTGCCAACCAACTCCTCAGGAAGCTCTAGTGAGGGGACACAGCTGAGCACACGATTCTGGATAAACATTTTTACTTTCCAGAAGTCCCAGACTAAGTATCAGGGCGGTGGTGGCACGCACCAGCCAATGAGGATGACAGCTATCGTTTCCTGCATGTTTTTATAGGCGCCTTCCCGCATCTAGTTCCCACAAGAGCCCTTTGAGGCAGGTACGACTAGCTTTTCCATTGCACAGAAGAGAAGCACGATGCTCAGAGAGGTTAGGCAGCTTGCCTAAGGACACAGAACAAGGAAAGGGTAGACAAGACTTAGGAGCCCAGCGATTTCTGACTTCTGTTTTGGGTTCCTGCCCAAACAACACCAGGCAGGCATGCAGAGCTGTGACTTTCATACTTTTATTTTCTCAGTGTGACCTCTTGGAACAAAAAGAAAACCTCATGCAGCCCCCTAACATGGAAGTCAGATCAGAGTGGAGCTGCTGTGGTTGAAGGGGGCCGGGGGCCCAGAGCCCTCCTCATCCTCCCCTTCTTCCCACTGGGGTCTTTAGGGAATCTCTGGGGACCCTTGACTCCACAGGACATGGAGCAGAGCCCTTGGAGGCAGTGTAGACTCCAGAGCTTCTACTTTTTCTTTATGAAAGGGAAGTCAAATCCGGGTTCGCCAGAGCTGTTGGGAAGGTTAAGTGGGCTGATGCATGTGGAGCACCTAGTTCCCTCCCCAGCTATTATTAGGAGGTGCACTGATGTGCCTTCTGGAAAAATAAATGGTAATCCAGAGGGTGTAATGGATGGTGGCCCCCAAAATATATGTCCATGTCCTAATCCCTGAACATTGAAAAATATGTAATGACATTTAAGACCTCGAGAAGAGTTTATCTCCAAGTGATGTGACCACAAGCCAAGCAACACCTACAGCCACCAGAAGCTGGGAGAGGCAAGGAATGTGTTCTCCCTGGAGTCTTGATTTCAGGCTTCTAGCCTCCTGAACTGGGGGAGGATAAATTTCTGTGGTAGGCCACACAGTACTTTGTTATCGCAGCCCAGGAGATTAATGCAGGGTCCTAGCCCCAGCCTGGCCCCTTTGCTTCACACAAAGAGGAAGGCATAGGGGCACATCCCCGACTCCTTGGAGTAATGAATCGAAGGCGCCTGCCTCGTTCCTGCACACGGCAAGTGGGCAGGAATCCTCTCTGCTCTTTGGAGACCCTGCGAAGGGCAGAAGCTTGGTCACCGCTCAGGTTCCCACTTTCCTCCTGAACCTCGGCTCCAGCAATCACAACGGCGAGTCAGTTATTTGTAACACCCAGATTGTCATTTCTGATGACGGGTCCGCATTTATCTGTTGAGTCTAATGATCGTGCGGACAGGAGCCTTATTTGTGCTGTCACATTCCCCTTTATCACCATCCACATCCAGGCCTGTGGGGGACTCTCCAGACGAGCAGTAATGCCTCCTAGACACTGTGTTGTCACGTGTCTCCTCGCTTTACTTCAATACCAGCCTTTTCCTCGCAAGGGGAGCTGAGCTGACCGAGTTAGGTCTGCGCAGCCACAGAGGACCAGGAGGCTCGCAGGGGCCAGGGGTCCAGCATGGTCCTGCCATGTTCCTAGCTGCAAAGATGTCCCTCCCAGGCCAACTGCACAGCCGCCGAGCCGTAGAGACTTCTCCACGACAGCCATCTGGCACTGATTTTTCAGCTACACCCCCCGAGAATTTGCCAGAGGCAGAATGTAAGGAAGCAATAACTGCTTTTCTGGCCACCACACCTGCTGAGAGGGTGTCACATGTTCCTTCTGCACCCACTGGTATAATTTGGAGAAAGCTTTGCCAAAAGGAATCCCTGGTCTAGTTAAAATAATATGTTAGCTTACGAGTAGGAGAAAAGGCATCGTGGTTGGGAGGGAAAAAGAAACTAGAATTAAGAATCCGAGGAACCAAGTCCAGGGCCCAGCCCTGTCACTTGCCAGCTGTGTGACTTGGACACAGGACTAACCTCTGGCCTTAGTGTCCCACTTAAGTGGAGGGAGATAAGCAGTGACCCGGTAGACTGCCATCAGGATTAAGCCGTCAGTGCGGTGAACCACAGTGCTATGCAGCTGCGAGGCGTGAAGACAGAGGATTCTCAGCCCCTCCTTGACTCTGGGTGTTGAGTCCCGAGGTTGGGGCCAAGCAGCCCCACATAGACATTGTTCCCCACTATCTGGGGCCTGCTGCCTTCTGGTCACTTATGAAGGCCACAAATCAACAGAGACCTCCAGCTGGACTCCTTTCACACGCTGTCCCATCTCTGCTTGTCGCACACTGAATTTCAAAAGATGCAGGCTGGCTTCTCTTATCTCTAAAAGAGAGCACTATGGCTCATGTCGCTCTTTCTAAAGGGACTGGCTCACATCACAAGGAAAGGAAGAACGCCCGTGCTGTCCCGAAGGACTGAGCGCTTGCAGATGCTAAGGCTGGATCTGACCCTCGCTGACTGGTGTGCTGGGAGCTAGACTTGGCCAGAGCTGCAGAGGGACGACCTGGCTGACCCTTGGAAGGGACAGCACAGCACGCTCAAGGAGGGAGGGAGAGGGCTTCTAGGAAAAGGCTCATGGGATAAATCTCTGGGTTCCTGTCTGCTCGGAGCGGACGTAAGAGCGGATGAGATGGGGCTGGGCTCTGCCCTGTGGCTCAAAGGACGAATGGTTCCGGGGAGTGGGACTCTGCTCAGCTCCAGGAGGGGACTTGGGAAGGATGAGGACAGCGTGCTGGTTGTTCTCTGCCCTCAGGGAAGACATAGATTCACAAGTGTGGAAGGGAGACTCAAAGATATTGTGAATTGTGAAATAACAGGTGAGATCCTTCTAGAGTATTCACACCACAGCTTGTTCTCAGCATGTTCAGCTGCAGCGATGTTGTTATAAACCCCATATGGTAGAGAGGAGCTTCATCCAGGTCCTTGCACACTGGACTCCGAACACCACAGTGTTAACTGGGCCTTAATGGCTCTCAAGGAGATAAGAAGGACTAGGGATGGGTCTCACATTTTGATGATGAATGGGAACACCACCTGGGAGTTTGTTTGGAATGCTAATTGCTGGACTCTGATTCATCGGGTTGGGCAGGCACTCTGGAATTTGCATTTTTAACTAGCTCCCCTGTTTTAGATGTGAGTGGCCTACAGGCTACCCTTTGAGACACACTGATCCAGACCAGTTCTTCTGAAACCTTGATGTGCACCTTGTGAAAGCCTGGGTACCTTGTTAAACTGCAGACTATGATTCAGAGACCTGAGGTGGGCCCCGAAATTTTGCTTTTTTTTTTTTTTTTTTTTTTTTTTTTTTTTTTGCGGTACTAGAGGTTGAACTCAGGGGCATTCTACCTCCGAGCTATACCCCCAGCCCTATTTTTTATTCTTTATTTTGAAACCGAGTCTCACTAAGTTGCGGAGTGCCTCACTAGGTAGCTGAGGCTGGCCTCGAACCCGGATCCTCTGGTCTCAGCCTCCCAAATGCTGGGATTACAAGCGTGCGCCACGACGCCTGGCAGAAATTTTGCATTTTTAAACATGCTTCCAAATGATGCCAATGCCTCTGGCCCTCACCGGACACTTTAAGTGCACGAATCTACTCACTACTCTTCCTGCAGTCCACATGGACCAGCACTAGCAGAGACTTTGTTCTAGATGGATGGTTCAAACCATAAGATGTCTGCTGACCTCATATCTTAGATTGTAGCCATGTCCTTCCATTTGTAATTAACATAACTATTTATCTTAACTGCCAGTCAGGTAGGTAATTTTTATACAGCAAGCACTTTAAAGAAATTAATGTCTAGGTCCAATTTGGTACTTTCTCGCTAATACTTAACACACAACATTTTCTATTCCCAAACTTTAATGCACATTTGCTCCAACAGCCAGATTCTGATTAGTGTTAATGCACGGCTAAGGGAATTGAAGCCAGCTTGGCAACAAAGACCCCTCTGAATGAGCGCCTTTCGTACTTGGCAGCTCTCTATTTTTTTAAAGCAAGAGTCTCTTCTAGAACTATTTCCTTCCAATCAAAATGAAGAGCCGAATTCATCAGTTAGCACTCCATAGCAACTAGGAGGCTCTTGCTGCTTCCTCCAGCCATTATTTCTCAAGACACAGCCAGGCATACCCCCATCAGCTGCAGCACGAGAGGGAATACTAGAAGGAACTTGATTTCCCCGTTGGGAAGGGACGGCCAGGAAGAGGAGGGAGGGGGATGCAGCAAGCAGAACGGTATGCACAGGTGTGGACTGAGCATGCAGAGATGCCCACGAGCAAAGGGAGGCAGGTCCAACCCATCCTGGCCTGTGCATTTCGACAGGCACAGGGGACTTGAACAGGGAGTAAACAGGGGTGGGGTTAGGGGGTGTCCATTGTCATGGCAGGGGCCCGCCACTCAGTTAGAATCTGATCTAGGATTGGTTGGACAGTTAGAATCTGATACATCCTTGGTTGGACAGAGCCCTGGGCCAGAAGGGGAGGCCTCCTCTGATCTGAAGTCCTCCACTCCCTACTGAGCTGTGACGAACACGAGCCCGCCTACTTAGTCCTTATCTTCATAAGATAGTCCTGGCCTTCACCGGCCAAGACCAGTCTACCTGCTTTCCCTCGCCGTGTCTAGCAGCCAGTGTCTCCTTGTTTGTCCAACGCAGACACCAGGCCAGGATGGTGTAAAGCAGCCCCTATACATCTCCAGCCCTTGCCCAGCCCTAGACTTCCTCCTGCTGGAGAAAGCCACAGCTGCCTGCTGACCAGGCTCTCAACAAGTAACTGTCGCCTCCCTTTATCAGGGCATTTCTGCAGCTCACCGGGCCGATCATTCAGCTCCTGTCGAGCTGGGTAGAAGAGCTAGGGCTCCCACGGGGTCCCAGGCAGCTGCCTCTGCTGCAGACAATAGCTGTGTGCACCGTGTGTGTGTGTGTGTGTGTGTGTGTGTGTGTGTGTATGTGCAAAACCTACAGCCGTGCCATGGTTTACTTGTACTATCTCATTTGACCTTGACAATTATTATTAGCCCCACTTTATAGATGAGGAAACTGAATCCTGGTGAAAATAAGCAGGTTCCTTTATCAAGCACTGTGTTCGGAGCTAAAAGAATAAAATATAGTCCAGAACTTTGTGGAGCTCGCAGTCCCCCGTGCTCAAGGCTAGCTGGGTAATAATAATAAGTCATTCTTTCAAAAATATTTATGGAGTTCTCATTATGTGTCAGGCACTGAGTGTGGAAGGGAGAAGAAGACAGACTCGCTCACTAGTGTTCACTGAGCATTCGCTCTGTGCCCAGCACTGTGAGAACCATTGTACAGTCCTCACTTTACATGTGAGGAAATCAAAGCTCAGACAGGCTGGGTGATTATCCAAGAGCACCCGCACAGCTGGAGAGTTAGAGCAGGATCTGCCCTGGGGTGGTCTCACTCCTGCTTGGAGCTGTCCTGCCTCTCAGCCTGTATGTTCTGACTCCAAGCCCAGTGCTGTCTCCGCCACTCTGTGTTGCCCCCACAGGACCCACATAGCTCTGAAGAGCAGGGGCTTCTGCCTACATTTCCCACCCACATCTGCGGGGCTGGCCTCCACAGCTGGGTCCCTGAGGGAGCCCTGCCTGCACTCCACCTCTGTCTGTGCCCTCTTATCCAGGTCGAGTGCCTGGTCTCTGCTCTGTCCTCCCAGCACGGATTACTCTGCCCCCAGTGTAGTCTGTCTTCTGTGTGGGGCGGGGGTCCCGGGGTCCCACCCCTGCTCTCTAAGCTCACCGTCCCTCCATGGCCCCAGGCGCAGCCTCCTCCTGAGACAGCTGATCCTGCATGCCCCGTTCACCGTGGCAAATGGCCATGTCTAAGCCTCTCTGCTGCTATTCCAACTTCTTCCTCAAGCCCTCGCTTCCCCGCCCTCCTCTCAGCCCAAAACCTCGCCCTTCCTCTACCAGTGAGAACACTGCAGCCTTCGGGCACCACTTCCTAGCTGTGCTCCTCCAGCTCATCCAGCTTCACCTCTCCTGGCTTCCTTTCCTGTAAGCCTAGGCCAAACCCATCAGCAGCACCGACACCTGTTCCCTCCATTTCCTACACATCTTGCTCAGGTTCCCTGGAAATCCACTGCCCCTCCCAGCTCTTTTCCTCCTGCCCCCACACGTACCCAGAGCTTGATGAAGCCCCCACTGAACCCCGTGTCCCCTGGCCATGTCCTAGGCCTTTCTGAGCCCTTTCTGTCCTCAGTGAGACATTGTACTGCCGCCCCCAGCTTCCCTCTCAGGAAACAGCCTCCTTGAAGGTCACCAGTGGCTTCCGAATTGCAAAATCCATTTGCTTTTTCAATCCTTGGCCTTTCAACCCCTCAGAAACATTTGGCACTGATGGCTCCTCCCCAGCCCTCACCTCTCTCTCCCTCTCTCTTTCTCAATTTTTTTTTTGTACTGAGGATTGAACACAGGGGCATTCTGCCTCTGGGCTACACCCCCAGCCCTATTTTATTTTTTTAGTTTGAAATGGGGTCTCACTAAGTTGCTGAGGGTCTCACTATATTGCTGAGGCTGGCCTGAATCTGAAATCCTCCTGTCTCAGCCTTCCAAATACTGGGATTGCAGGCATGCTCCACTAAGCCCGGCTACCCTCTCATTTTAACTTGCTTTCTTCGTTTCTGTGCTTTCATGACTCCACTGACTTAGAGGTTGTTTACTTGCAAAGAACAGAAGCCTTCTTAAATTAACTCAGAAGGGCTTTTTGGAGTAACTTAGGAGAATCTCATGGAATCTGATTTTTATTATTCTACACGAATGTTCCAGTTCTGTCCCATGGCTAATCCTCCATGCACACAGCCACCAGGTGATGTTCTCCAAGACAGTGCCTTGTTACAATGACACACTCTGGCCAGAATCCTTCAGTGGTCCCACTTCCTACTGAAGAAAATCTAGTCTTACTTCACAGGCCGCATCTGCCACAATCTTAGCTGCCAGGCACTTTGCCAGGTTTTCCTCCATTATTTTCCACTACTGCTCAACATACGTTGCTGTGCTGTCAAGCTAGCCTACCCCATTCCCTAAATATGTTCTTCTGTCCCCTGGCCTGCTTCTTAGCTCACATCATTTTTTCTGTAAATGCCTACCCATACATCTCTTTTTAAGATCCTATACATCCTTCAAGTTCTAGATCAATTTTTTTTTTCAGTTCTGGGGATTGACTCCAAGAGTGCTCTATCATTGAGCTACTTCTCCAACCCTTTTTTTTTTGTGTGTGTGTGTGGTACTGGGGACTGAACCCAGGGGCATTCTACCTCCGAGCCACATCCCCAGCCCTACTTTTTAGTCTTTATTTTGAAACAGGGTCTCACTAAGTTGCAGAGAGCCTCACTAAGTAGCTGAGGCTGGCCTCAAACCCGGATCCTCCTGTCTCAGCCTCCCAAGTACTGGGATTACAAGCGTGTACCACCATGCCCAGCTTCCCCAAGCCTTTTTATTTTTTATTTTGAGGCAGGGTCTCACTAAGTTGTCTAGGCTGGCCTCGAACTTATGATCCTTCTGCCTTAGCCTCTCCAGTCACCACTGGAATTATAGATATGTGCCAATGCTCAAATGTACCTTCTTCTCCTCATTCATCATCATCATCTTAGTCTTTGTCTTCGTCTTTGGGGATTGTTTTGCTTTGTTTTATTTTGTTCTTTGGTGCTGGAGATTGAACCCAGGTGCATTCTACCTCTAAGCTATACCCAATCCCTTTTTTGTTTTGTTTTGTTTTGTTTTATTTTGTTTTGTTTTGTTTTTGCGGTACTGGGGATTGAACTCAGGGGCATTCTACCTCCGAGCTACACCCCCAGCCCTATTTTTTTTATTCTTTATTTTGAAACCGAGTCTCACTAAGTTACGGAGTGCCTCACTAGGTAGCTGAGGCTGGCTGCGAACCCGGATCCTCCGGTCTCAGCCTCCCGAATGCTGGGATTACAAGCGTGCGCCACCACGCCCGGCTTCCCTTTGTTTTTTATTTTGAAATACAGTCTTGATAAGTTGCTGAGGTTCTAAGTTGCGAGGCTGGCCTTGAATCTGTAATCCTCCAGTCTCAGCCTCCCAAGTACTGAAATTACAGATGTGCACCACCATGCCTGGCTCAACTGCATCTTCTTTATGGAGACTTTACACCAATAAAAGTGACCTCTTCCTCTCCTGGACACTTGGGACTGGGGGTCACTCTTTATTTGCTCTACCAGGCTGAGACTCTGAGCAGAGAATTATGTCAGATGCCACATCATGGAACCTAGTAGTGTACCCAGCCCAGAAATAGGATCCCAGCAGGGTAACATGAAGCCAATGGCTTCTCTTTGTTACTTTTAAATAAGAGCAAATCATCCAAGGGCTCCTTGCCCCTGCAATCTTGCCCTTAAGTTGACACAGCTCCTCAATTGAAAAGAGATGGAGAACGGCAGCTTTTCAGATGACAGTTTATAGGTCACTATAGCACGACAGAAAATTTGAGTAAACACTTAAAGTGGTTTGTGACCTAGCAGTTAGCGATTTGCCTGAACAGACAAGTAGATCTACTTGCTGGTCTCTTGGCAGCCACTCTGAGTTCACGGGCCTGAGGATCAGGCAGAGGTCAAGAACTAGACCCATTTCCAGAACCTAGTGAGTCAGGCAGCTGCTCCACGTCCAGTGTTTATCTCTTTGGGGGCTTCTGCAAGGGAGTGAAAGGACCTGAAGATGTGACTAAGGACACAGGAACTCTGTGGAGCCAGGAAAGTGCTGCCTCCCATCCAGAATGTACAAACCAGATGAGTCACTGTCATTTAGAGACACATTTCTCATCCTTCCGGACACTTCCTAAAGATACACAGCTCCTACTTGAGGGCTGTCAACCAAGGCTCCCAGCTCCTGGCTCTGGGATGGACATGTGACCCAAACTGGACCAATCAGAGTACTTTCCAGAAGCTTGCCACACTGGAACTGAGGCGAGGAAGCATCTCCCACTCAGGTGGGTCTAGAGCTGAGGTGTGAGGCTGCTGCCGCTCAGGCCTCATACAAAAGAACAGCATGAGGTTAGGCAGGAAGACGGAAGGAAAAGCAAGCCCTGACTGCTTCCTGGTTGAGAACCTTCAGTACAGTCACCCCCAGGGCCTAGCTACACCTTTGCTGCGCCTGCAGTATAGACATCTGGGCCAAGAAATTCCTCATCCATTTCAGATTGAGTGTCACTCTACCTCCATCTGTCCCCTGAATCCCTCCTTTGACAGTTTAAAGAATTCCTGCCTCCCTGGCTTCCTCTTTTTCTGGAAACATGCATTGAGGAATGATGTCACAGCCTTCACCACCACCATCATCATCTTCATCTTCATCTTCAGCAGCAGCAGCAGCAAACATGACCGAGCACCTGCTCTTCTTGGCATTGTCCTAGGTGCAGTGGGGACAGAGCCGCTTCCGATGGGCTCTGCCTTCTGGGTGCTTCTGTGCTCATCAAAATATAAGAAATTCCAAGGGCACGGAGCACATGCTGAGCACAGATCTTTTTTAGAACAAGGCATAAATCAATCAGTCTGCGTGGAGTTTTTACAGAACACAGACACTCATCATTGCAGATTATTCTGACCTTTTAGTACCAAACATCCCTTTCTCAAAAACCCATTCACCCCTCAGGACAAAAGGTTTTTCTCCTTCACCTTAAAGTTATTTCTTCAACACAGCAGTGTGTTTGTGGGGTCTTCCTCGCCCTGGTCAGCTCCTAAATCAAGTTCAAATCTGATTGCTGGGTTTTTTTCTGGGCTGCCCTTTTCAACTTTATACAATTTACCCCTGTGGAATGTCCTCCCCAGAGCTCTTGGCACGTGCAGAACCTCTCATTACCTAGGCTCCACTCCTTCAAAATGAGTACCTGGCCTCCAGATTGATCTTATTCCAGGCTACAATCTGGGAATCTCCTGATTGAATGCCTTCCCATATGTTTTCTGGTCCTATTGAACTTCAGTGGCTTTCAAAGAATTAAATATGTAAAAAGGAAAAAAGAGCATTACACTCATTCCCAAAAACATGGTCTAAGCTCAAGGGCATGTCACCAAATTGGGAAACATTTACATATGGCTAGAAAGGAAAGAAGAAAGAGGAGTAGAGAGACAAGGGTGTCTGGAATCCTTGTGTTTCTTATCACCCTTTCACCTCTGGCTCTGTGCAGACCCTCAGATATTCTGAGATCCAACTACCCAACCAAATGGATCTAGGCCTCCTTTGGACTCAGGTCTTCCTGAGAATTCACATGGCTATCCCAGAGCATTTCGTAGATTTGTGAACAACCCTTTTTTTCTACTTTCCAGTGACAAAAATCTTCTTCCCCTTAGGTCTGAGATGATAGGCCACCATTATCTGCTTTCTTTTCCAAAAACTCAGTGGTTTAAAAAATATTTATTATTTCTCACAATTTTGTGGGTCAGGAATGTGGTCAGGACCTAGCTGGGCCGTTGCTCTTCTCCTCTGTGTGAATTTAGCTGGTGTCACTCACTCTACTGCCGTCAGGTGTCAGATGGGCTGGGCTCGGCTGGAAGGTTCAAGAGTCTTTGTTCACATGGGGCTAACCTGGCCTACTCCTGCGTGTGGTGGACTCAAGGCAGCCAGTTCCTGAAGTAGTGACTGGCTTTCCCAAGAGACAAATGGAAACTTCTAGGCCTCTTAAAGGCTAGGCCCAGAACTGGCCAACGTCACTTCCACCATATTCTGCCAATCAAGGCATGTCACAAAGCCAGAAGATTCGAGAGGAGGAGACATAGAGCCTATTTCTTAATGAGTAGAGCGATATGTATGTCAGAGAAGAAAGGAAATGACCATGGCTGTTTTTAGAGACTACCTACCACTTTTTACTTTTTACCTCTTAGTTCACTTAAAGGGCTCATGCTCTTACTTATTTCTCAGCCTTAGAAATGGCCACGATCCCCAGAGAGGGCTCCCATAGAACACTGTTCTCATCTTGAACAACTCTTCTTAGTTCCTTTTTTCCCCAAATTTGTCTTGCCTCACAATCTCCATCCTGAGACCAGATATCTTCCTAATGTTCACTCTCTTTCTCCATTCAGAAAATGATGTATTCCCAAGTCCTGACCCCCAGATTCTTTTTTTTTTTTTCTTTTTTATGCTGGGGATTGAACCGAGGGGCAGTCTACCCCTGGGTACATCCCCAGTCCTTTTTTATTTTGAAACAGGGTCTCACTAAATTGTTGAGATTGGTCACAAACCTACAACCCTTTTGTCTCAGCCTCCTAAGTACTGGGATTACAAGTGTGCACCATCATGCCCAGCTCCCTGGATTAATTTTTTTTTTTTTTTTCTGGTGAGGCAGGTACTGGGGATGGAACCTAGGGGTCTTCTACCCCTAGGCTACACACCCCGAGTCCTATTTTGGTTTTTATTTGGAAATGGGGTTATGCTAGCCAGGCGTGGTGGCGCACGCTTGTAATCCCAGCATTCAGGAGGCTGAGACTGGAGGATCTGGGTTCATGGCCAGCCTCAGCTACCTAGTGAGGTACTCTGCAGCTTAGTGAGACTTGGTTTCAAAATAAAGAATAAAAAAAAAAGAAATAGGGCTGGGGGTGTAGCTCGGAGGTAGAATGCCCCTGAGTTCAATCCCCAGTACTGCAAAAAAAAAAAAAAAAGAAAAAGAAATGGGGTTATGCTAAGTTGCTAAGAGCCTCTCTAAGTTGCTGAGGCTGACTTCAAACTTACCAATCCTCCTCCTGTCTTAGCCTGCCAAGTACTGGGATTACAGGCATGTACTACCATGCCCAACTCAGATTCATTTTTACTAAACCTTACTCTAATTCTTGTTCTGTGATGATAAGGATCATTTAAAACTTCGACTCATAATACAAGGCTGACAACCCTTTAGACCAAGGTTGGTAATCATTGTAAAGAGCCAGATGGTAAGTATTTTCAGCTTTGGGGCCAGAGTGTCTCTGTTGCAACTACTCAACTCTGTTGTTTAGCAAAAGCAGCTACAGAGGATATGTAAAATGAATAAGCATGTCCATGTTCCAATAAAACTTTACAGCAGGTCAAACTTGGCCCTCAGGCCATAGTTCGTTGATCCCTGCTTTATACCGAAGGAAAAGTTTGTTTTTCAGTTTAGTTTATCTAATGGCTCTTTGACTTTCAGAAAGTCGATTTTCTCTGAAATTCACTTGTTTTAATCTATAAAATAGCAGTATTGAAGTGACCAAGAATAAAATACTCCCTAGTTGTGAAAATGCAACAAACTCATCTTTACAAATATTTGTAGAAAATATCCAAAGCAGTCACAAGATGGGATTGTTTCTCTATGATAGCATCCAGGTCCTGTTGAGACACCATGGGTCTCTCCGTTTGCCCCTACAGGTCTACAGTTCCCTTTCCTGTGTGTCTGTTTCCACATGGGTCAGCTTCTTTCTCTTTGTGTGTGTGTGTGTGTATGTTTCTCTCTGTGTGTTTATAAACTCACTGTCCCTCATTGCCATCTTGGTATATTCTGTGTGACTCTGTCTTGCATTCTTTGTGTATACACACATCTGTCTATTCTTTCTGCCCTATCTCTCTCTCCTGACAGATAGATATATATTTTTTCATTATTTCCCTTTTTATAGGAAAAAAATTCCTGTTTTCAATTTCCAAAATCAATATCATATGTTATATATCTCTCAAATCTAAAAAAATTCTATTTATGTAAAATGGAATATCATAAGTAAATTGCTTAGCATAATAAATGGTATATAGTAAGTACTCAATGATTGCATCCTTTTATCTGGCTTCCCCCATGTGACTGCCTAATTGATTTTTTTCACATGGGTCAATGATTCTCAACAGAAAAAAAAAAAGTTGATCCTATATCTCTATCTGCAATGCTCTATCTGCAACGTGTGGCTATTCCCTCTCACCCTTACCCAGAACACCACCTCTTCATCATTGCTCTGTTTATACATGTTTTGCGAATTAGCAAAATTTGAGGGTCAAAACCAAACAAGAAGCTTAGCATGGTGGCACATGCCTGTACTCCCAGTGCTTGGGAGGCTGAGACAGGAGGATTGCAGGTTTGAGGCCAGCCTTAGCAACATAATGAGACCCTATTCTATTTCAAAATAAAAAACAAAATAGAGCTGGGGTGTAGCTCAGAGGTAGAATGTCCCTGGGTTCAATCTCCAGTACCACACACACACCAAAAACAAAACAAAACAAAGCAAAACAAACAGGAGACATGTGGAAGGCGCACTTTTTGTTCAGCAGCCCAGAGGCCATCTTGCACCTTGCCCAGCCTCCTTCTCTCCTCTCCACTCTAAACGCATTCACCTAGCACTCACTATCCCCTGGATGGTGGGAGATGCAAATAGATAAAGTTGGCACAGCTCAGGGGCGCCCCTCAAAGTCTATGGCTTATGGGGGAAACAGATAATAAATAAGTGAACAAGTCATTGTACAAAACTGAATGCAGGATTGGAATGCCAGCGAGAAGGTCTCTCTGAGGAGTTGGTTTTTAAGATGAGACCTAAGAGATAGGCAGAAGGGGAACGGAAGGAGAGTGTGCTAGGCAGAAAGAACCATCCTGCAAGAGGGCCCAGGAGCTGAAACCACGGCTAGGAATGTCGGAGCTGAAACCACGGTCAGAAAGGGCGCATCAGACCCGCCAGGAGCGGGACAGGTCCGCATTCACACCAACACCGTGGGACCCAGCGAAGGGCTTCAGGCAGGAGGATGGCACGCTCTGACCTTGCATTAAGATGATGACTCTGACTATGGTGTGGGGAAATGAGATCGGAGGGGCAAGAGTGGAAACAGGAAGGAGGATCCCAGAGAGGACAGCATTTGGGAAGGGAAGAAGAGAACAGGTCTGAAATATTTTCGGATGTAGGAATGACAAGATGAGCTGATGGATTGGGTGCAAAGATGAGGGGAGGGACACCGGGGCTGAAGCCAGGCTTCTGGCTCTAGTGCCTGGGTGCCCGTCGGGGGAGGGAGGGGTGAAGCAATCAATAGTTCCATCTTGGCCATGTTCCATCCCAGACGGCCGCAGGGCGTGCTAGGGGAGATGTCAGGTAGGCAGGTGAATATATGAGTCTGAGCTCCGGCTGGAGATTTGGGCTGGAGACATAAATTTAGGGGTTGTCAGTCATGGGAATGGATGTTATCGGCTAGTGAGAGGGGAGAGAGAGAAGAGGGCTGAGGGCCAGGCCTGGGGACCCCAACCTTAAGAGGGCAGGGAGAGGAGGGCAGCGGTAGTGAGCTCGGCGTTGGTGGAGTGAAAGGGGGAAGGGGCGAGGGATGGGGAATGGACCATGTGACCATGGAGACAGCTCATGGAGATGCCTCTTTCGAGAAGCTTGGTTATGAAGGGGAATAAAGAAATACACCTACGGAGGATGGGCGACCAAGGGGAGGAGGGCTGGGGATGAGAAGTACTAGTGTGTGTTTGGAAACTAACAAAATGATGGCTAGAGAGTGTGAGGTCGTGCCTTGGGCTTGTTGTGTTTTTTAAAATAACAACGAGAACTTATAATTGTGCAACTCTTCACAGTTTACCAAGTGTTGTCACACACACTCTCACACTTAGTCCTCACAGCCATCTTGTGAGGTTTGGAGCAGCCTGGAGTTACAGAGGAGGACGCTGAGGCTTAGAAGAATTGCAACAAGCTCAAGGTCAGCTCCAGGACCCCCACCCCCCACCCCCGGCTGCCAGGACCTAACCACAGATGGCCCTTGCTTGACTGTTAAAAGCTGCCTGTCAAGAGCATGGGACTTTGTCCCACTTCCTGACCCATTTAACCATGCTTCAAAAGCCCCTGGGATTTCTGCAGAGCCCAATAATCTCCAGCAGGTGTCAGAGAGGAAATGTGTGCCCCCATGCAGTCCCTAAGCTCCTCGGGGTGGGGGCTGACGCCACAGAGTAACTGTGGGTAAGTCACTCCACCTCTGTGGCTGTCTCCATATCTGTAAAATGGGGGTGCTAATAAGACCTACGTCTTGGGATTGCCACAGGGATGAAGTGAGATCAGGATTACCAAGTGCTTGGCCCATGGGGACTGCCCTAAACAGGCTACCCAGGCTTGTTTGGGTTTATTCGCTTTCTCACTCGTTCCTGTACGGGACATTTCTGGAGCACCTAATCCTGCCCCGTGTTGCTCTAAGCAGGGCATGTGTGGAGATGCGGTCCCTCCGAGAGCTTCCTGCGCTCAAGAAGCATGTGTTGAATGAGGGAGCGGATGCTGGGCCACAGACACCTCTGCCCTTACAGGAGCAAGCGGAGTGCAAAACGCTGTGGGTGTCCAGAGGAGAGAAGGCCACATCCCGGCAGGCTTCATGGGGGGCGAGGAAGGCAGGGAGGGTGATGCCTACCGAGGGGCAGCTGCAGATGAGTGGAGGCGGGCGCCACTGAAAAGACAGAGCATCTTTAGGAAGGGGAAGGAAGCAACCCCGGGAGTCTCCCTGGAGCAGAGGGAGGGAATGCAGCTGGTTTTCCTGGGGGAAGGCTGTGAGAGGCTTAGGGCTTCCGCCCAGTTGGGCCCAGGCGAGGGCAGCCTGAGTGGAGGGAAGAGTGGGGGCTCCACGCACTGCCCCGGGCCTCAAACTGTGCTTGTCTGGAACCCTACCTAGGAGCTGTTGGGCTGGCTTTGGGCTGCCATGCCCAGGGGCACTGGTGGGGAAGCAGAGGGCCAGGGCATCAGACTGGGTAGGCCTCTTGGCACATACTCTCACTGTCACATAGATTCCCAAGCTTATTGACTTACCACCCCCTTTCCAGCAAAAACAACACTCGGCGCCCCTCGGAGGTGCTTCCATGGTTCATTTATCCATATCCCCCAGTTGCACCCGAGGTTACCACTGCCCCCTGGATCATTCCTTGGGAGTGGTATCACCAACTTCGGGAATCTATGCAACAGATTAAAGAATTTGACCCAGCCTAGCATCTCACCCCACAGTCACCTTAGGGCATCTCCTGATCATCCCACTTTCTTCTAGAAAGAGACGAATCAGGGCCATCTTCTCCCCGAGGCCCACTACCTTGGGTACAAGGATCTTGTGCACACCCTAGCCATCCCAGATTCAGGACAAAAGAACCGGCCTCCAAAATGTGGGGTGGACAAGGTCCCTCCCCTCCGCTGTGAGCTGGCTTCAGGAGGTGGCAAAAACATTCCAGGAGCCCCAAGGGGCAAGGGTGTGAAGGGCATGTCACTGCTGGGGTTTATGTGGAGGTCCCCCAGCCACAGCCTTGGGGAGGGACACCTGCCCTTCCATCTCCTAGGATTACAGCCTGCTCGTGGGCCCATAGATGCCTGTCCAACGGCTTTTGCACTTTGGTTCTGGAATTCCTTGCTCTGCATATTATAGAATGTGATGCATAAAGTAAAATACATCAGCCGGGAGTGGTGGCATATACCTGTAACCTAGTACTTGGGAGGCTGAGATACGATTGCAGGTTCAAGGCCAGCCTCAGCAACTTTGCAAGATCATTTCAAAATAAAAAGGGCTGGAGGTGTAGCTCAATCCCTGTGCCAAATAGATAAATAAGTAAAAATAGAATGCATCAACATGGGCATGCTCTGGTCGAAACAGAATGGAGGGCCAGAGGCACATATCCACAGACACACTCACCCACACACTTTGTGGCCCTCTCATTCATCCGGTCCAGCTCTCTCTGGGAGGGGAAGACCAACCCAAGGCCACCAGCCTCATCTGTGGCAGAGCTAGCACCTTTAAGAAGCAAAGGAAATCAGAGAGGAGAAATAAAGTGCTATTGAAATGTAGGGCTATCATCACCTCCACCATTTACGTGATGTTCTCAGGCCATTTCGCAGAATCACTGCTCTGGGAGAGGCTGCCAGGAAAAAACACGCATAGGACTGAGAGTGTTGACATCACAGGCAGTGTGGACAGAACACAGGATTTTGTCCCTAGAGACATAATTAGAGGCCCAGCCCTGCCACTCGAGGGCTGTGCATCCTTGGACCTCACTCTGCTTTAGTTTCCTTTTCTAGAAAAATGCCTTAGCATCCAGGCATGGTGGTGCACACTTGTAATTGCAGTACTTGGGAGGCTGAGACAGGAGGATGGTAGGTTTGCAGCCAGCCTCAGCATCTTAATGAGACCCTGTTTCAAAATAAATAATAAAATAGGGCTGGGGGTCTGAATGTCCCTGAGTTCCATCCCCAGAATGAGAGAGAGAGAGAGAGAGAGAGAGAGAGAGAGAGAGAGAGAGAGAGAGAAATGCCTTAGCTACCTTCTTTCTGGGATTGTGCAGGACTCAAGCGAGACAATACATGACATGCTTTCAACCAGGCAGAGCACCCTGAATACAGTCCTCTTCTGAGGCACAGCTGAGGTGAAGAACAGAAGCCCGAGGCAAAGCACTTCCTGTCCCCCAGGGCTGGAGCCAGCTGCTGACAGTGCTGGAACCCAGCGCTGAGTTCTGTCTCTCCTGCCCAGACACGTCTGCAGAGGCAATGCCGCGCCCTTGGTCCCGGGCCCGGCCCTCAGACACACTTTGTCAAGGTGTCCAAGGCACGACCTTCCATCACCAAGAGCTGACTCAGCCCCCCAAAACCCCATGAGCCCCGTCTCTCCTTTCACACACCATGGGTGCCAGAAGGCGCCCGGCCAGCTGCTCCGCATCCCCCAGACTTGCCAGGCTTCTGCATCTTGGTGACAAAGGAGGGGGCAAGAATGGATCTGTTTCAGTAAAGAAAGAAGTGATTTCTCCCAAGACCTGGGAGAGTTCTTCCCACCCTCCCCAGGTGTTCTCGGCCAGCATCTGAACTGAGGATTTACACACAGGCAAGCAGCCGGGACTCCGGGGATGGGCCCCAGCTGGGTCCTTGGGAGAGCCTGGCAGCTGGTGCTCCCAGGATCGGGGAGGCCTTCACACAGTCGGGCCAGGCTGCCTGGGGGGTGGCCTTGGGCACGCAGCTCTCCCACCAGGTCCTCATTTGCTCCAGATGGAAAAGGCGACAGGAAAAAATGGGCCATGGGCCACCTGAGCCCCAAAGACTCAGGCGTGAGTTCTGAGGTTCCATTCCTTTAGTCATTCCACAGATATTTTCCAAGCACCTATTGTGTGCTAGGTTCGGGGAACAAAATGAACAGAAGTTCTGTCCTCTGGAGCTGATGTTCTTGTGGAACAGACAGGGAAGGAAGTGATACACAGGCAGGTGGAGAGTAGGCAGTAGGCTCTGTAGGGAAGAGATGGGGCGAGGGAAGAAGAGTGCAGGGTGGTGGCGGAGCGGTCAGGGGAGGCTCAAGAAGGAGCAAGGGCCTGGAGGTGATGAGGGAGGGAGCCAGCTGTGTGGACATCAGAAGAACAGCATCCGGGACAGAGGGAACAGCAAATACAGAGTCCCTGAGGCAGGCATGCCTGGGCCTTTGGAGTGGCAGGGTGGGAGAGGAGGAACCAGGGGCAGCTTCATCTTTAGTCTCACATTCCTTAGAAAAAGAGATCTGGCCAGCCTGCCTAGTAACCTTAGATGTGTTCCTATTCTCCCGAGACACACTAGCTTCTCACGACTATTGACTAGGTGCATAGATTCCCAAAGTCAGTGATACCACTCCCCAAAAGGGCTGGAGTGATGGAGGGGGAGGGTAGTGGCCTCGTACAATTAGGGGGCGCTGAATAAAAACAAGAGGCAGTGGAAATGCTGGGGGCGGGGCTGAGTAATCTTTTTCTGAAAAGGAGGTGGCAACCCAATAAATTTGGGCATCTATGATTAAATAAATGCTCATGCTTCCAGGCAGGAGAGAGCAGTTTGGGGCCTCAAGGATGCGACCTTCTGCTCTTCCAGGCTCATTCACAAAGGACCCTTGGAAGTGCAGGAAGGGCCTGGGCTGGAGTCCCAGCACCTGGCACTCTGTGTTACCTTGGAAAGAGCACTCACCCTCTCTCAGCCTCAGTTTCCCTGATGAACGCCACCAGTTGACTCCTCTGTCGAATGGGTTAATAATACAGCCTCCCAAGCCAATCTCACTTGATTGTTGCAAGATGTGTTTTCATGAGGTCATAAGTGTGAAAACTGCCTTTTACATTGAAATGGCCAAGATAAATGTCAAGGGGGTTGTTTTTTTTTCTAGCCTGGTCTTTAGGAAGGGGTTGTCACTGGCCACACACTCCCCTCCATTGCCCTGCTTCTCATATGGTGTCCCTTGTGGGTCCAGCTGACTCTCACCTGGGTCCTAGCTGATTGAGAGACCCCTGAGGCAGGGCCCCCAGGGGCCCCCGGAGCTGAATTACTCCATGGCACATTCAAGTGGACTCCGAGGCCATTGCTCTGGTCAGGTGGGCCGGGTGGGCCCAGCTGCTCCTCCAACTTCCCTCCCTGTCCCTCCTCCAGGTACAATGGCCCCAACCTGGTTCTGAAGTACAACCGGGCACAGAAGCGGCTAGTGAACATCGCGGTAGACGAGCGCAGCTCACCCTACTATGCGCTGCGGGACCGGCAGGGGAACGCCATCGGGGTCACAGCCTGTGACATCGACGGGGACGGCCGAGAGGAGATCTACTTCCTCAACACCAATAATGCCTTCTCAGGTAAGCACTGGTCCCCGGCCTCTTCCTGCTTCCCACCTTCCTCCTCTCACACCACCGGGGGCTCCGGGAACCTCGGCCCCTCCTCGGGCTCCTGTCCTGGCTCCGAGGCACAGTCCCCACTGCCTGCAGGGCCTCCCCGTGTCGGCAGAGACGCCCCCAGATGCCCCTTCTTCTCGTGCCATGAAGCCTGGAATCCTTGTCTCCTGGAGAGGCTGTGTGTCCTTGTCACTTCCTAACCTGAGGGGCCCTTGTCCTCCTGCCCCTCCTGCCGTCCCACTGCCCCACCACGGTCTGTGCCCTCATCCTCACCCTTCAGGTCCCTGCCGGGGCCAACAGTGTGCCTGGAATCACCCTCCACGCCACTTCTAGAGGCCTTGCCCAAATGCTGAGGAATCCTTCAAAGGCTCCACAGCTCTTGGCTCAGGGATCCTCCACAGACTCCTGCCCATCACCTACTGCCCGTCAGAGGTGCCGGGGAGGTGATGGGGGTACAGCTCTGAGGAAAACAGACCGTGAGCTCAAGGGCCTCTGCCAGAGCTTCTCAAGCTGCAGGGTGCATCCAAGTTGCACACCCAGGCCACAGTGATGCTGCTGGTCAGAGGACAACGTTCTGAGTACCAAGGTTCTACAGGCTGAGGGATGGATGAGAAGGCTAAATAATAGTGACGATAACAACAGCCCATATTTGAGAAGCACCTACTGTGTGTCAGGCCCTGATCTCGGTGCGTTAATCATTTTATGAGCCCCACCACAGTCAGGGTCCTACTTCATAGCTGAGGAAACTGAGGCACCAGTAGGTTACCCAGCTTGCCCCAGACCCCGAAACATGTAAGTCCCAAGATTTAAACCCAAGGGTCTGATTCCAGATTCATTTTCAGAATCAGTCAAGATGTTCTTCGGCTCTTCTCTAGCCTGTGTCCTCAGGGGCTGGGAGAGGGCCTGGCCAGTGATGGGCGCTCAGTGTTTTATGACTTGGGAGCTGTGTGCTTGGGGCTGCAGACCAAGGTGGCTCCCTACCCCTGACTCTCACATTTTCTCAGGCCCACCAGAATGAAGTCCACTCCAGTGGGGTTGTAACATCTGTGGGGAAGCCCTAGGACATGGCGCCCCCTGGCAGAGGCAGCTTGAACAGGTCCTGGACTCCTCCAGATGGCGGCAGGCTCTTGGGTTGGCTCTGGATGAGACCCTATGGTCTGACCTGTGCGAGTACAGTCCTGGGCCCTCCCAGGTCCTGGCAACTCTCATTGCCTGATTATGGGGACCCCCCTTACCCTCCCACACACTGGTTTTCCCCTGAGCCATAATGCCACCCCTCCTGGCTGTGGAGTCCAAGCCGGGAGCCAGCCCTGGGCAGCCCGCCGTTGAGCTCTGCTAGTTGCATGAATGGGAGGGGAGAGGTTGGGGCCCGTGCCAAGGGCAGGGGTAGGCGGTGCTGGCTGGCTGGCAGCCAGCCTTGTGCAGCCAAGAAACAATGAGCCACAGCCCCGAGTGGTGTTTTATGGGTTTTCATCTCATCTTGCCACCAAGTGATGCCTGAGAGATGGTAATTATCCCTACACAAATATCAGGGCATGATTACCCAGCTGGATTTACTGCCCTCTCTCCAGCCAAGCCAAGATTGGATTAGGACACAATTAATTGATGGGCTGATCAACCCTTTAATGTGGGGCAAGGTCAGGAAGGGCGCAGCATCAAGGGGCCTTTAGAAGGGGTGAGTCCCCGACGGCTCTGGAAGGCCAGGAAGCAGGAGGAGCCAGGACAACTGTGGAAGGGCAGTTCTGCGTGGGCTCAGCAGGCGGCATACCAGAGGAAGGGACCAGCTTGGCCCTGCTCACCAAGCACGGAGCACCTGAATGAGAGCCTAGGGTACCTCTAAGCCACAGCCCCTCCTGTGCTCTTGAATGTTCCTCTGCAAATTCCAATAAGCCCTGGCCAGCAGTTAGAGCTGCCTGGGGGGCTTACAATCATCCAGCTGGGCTGCACCCCAAGCGGTGCAGACTGAAAGCTGGAGGTGGGACCCAGTTATCAGACTGTAACACTGATTCTCACCTGTAGCCTAAGATGAGAGTCAGTGCCTCAGAATCATGTCAGTTCCAGGCACAGCCCAACGGTGCACCCGCTAGTGTTTTTACTCGTTAGACAAATACCTATTGAGCGCCGACTGGGTACCAGGCACTACTCTAGGCACTGAGGGTGCTTGGTTATCACATAGAAATCCTGTCGCAAAGCTCACAGTGTCCTGAAGTCCCTCTCTCCCAGTCCCCTGGACTCTAAGCTCCTGCACTGGCCATCTCGTGATCCCCAGTGACCCGAGCCAGAACTGGACTGTCCTAAGAGCCCAATTAAAATTGGATAAATAAGTCCCGAAAGAGTAAACAGTGCTGAGCCGTTGGGCCTGAAAGGAGGTCGAGGGGCATCAAAAGAGTCAGGCTGGACGAAGGCCCAGGGAGGCCCGGGCTTCCGGGGATGGAGGCTTAAGCGCTCTTCTGGAGAGGTCGGTGTTGGCCCCAGGGCTGGGGGAAGGACAGCAGTGCCCTGTAACCTCAGCCCAGGCACGCACCTGCGGTGACCTTCTGCGGGTTGGAGTTAATTTTTTAGCTGAGTGATTCGGTCAATTCATTGACAGGGTATGGGGCGTGAAGCCGGGTCAGCACTTCTTGGGTCCAGCTGGCATGGGGCTCAGCCATGGCCACCCAGCCCACTGTGGGGGATCGTTCCAGGCAGCCCAGGCACGTCCGTGGCCGTCAGGGTATTAGAGGGACCCATGGAAGGACAGTCCCTCTCCCTTCCCTCAGCCAGCCTTTGGGGCGTCAGCATTCGAGGCTCTGGAAGGCCGAGAGCCAGCAGTGTCCCGTGAGAGTCAGTCGTACAAACCTAGGATCTTCTCCTTCTTACCGGCAAGATAGTTAGGCAAGATACTTGACCTCTCTCAGTCTCAGCTCTCTCATGTGCAGGAGAGGAGAAAACACATCAGCCTCATTAACTCAGCTCCCTCCAATGGCCCCACAGACTTCCAAGTCTTCACCATCACCTCCTGGGGTGACCCGGGTGGCCTTTCTAAACTTTTTTCTCCATTTTTCTTTTACTCACCCCATTTCTTACAGACGTATGTGTTCTTGCCGTTCCCCCCGCCTGAAATGCTTTTCCCACTGATTTTCTTAAGTAAGGTCTCCCTGAGCCCCTTACCTACGATCATACGCGGTTCCTCCCTGGGCCCTTAACAGGCTCTGTTGTCCTCCACCGAATTTCTCTCTCTGTCTGAAAGTGTGTTCTGTGTTTTCCTCGCTTCTACTGGGGTCTTAACTCCAGGGAGTAGAAACTTTGTCTTGTTCACTGCTGTCCTCCAGGACCCAAAGAAGTGCCTGTCACTTAGTAAGCAATATGCATACTTTTGAATGAGCAATTGGGATAATGAATGAAAAGCACTTACTATAGCGCCTAGGACTTAATAAGCCCTCTCTAACAACAACGATAGTTGTTATAATTCTGTGGCTCTGAAAAAGCCAGAGGCTCTGAAAGTGATCTGGGGACCACAGGACTTCCTCCAGGCTCATGAGAAAGAGATCAAAAAGAAAAAAGGACCAGCCAAGTGTGGCAGGGCACACCTGTAATCCCAGTACTTGGGAGGCTGAGACAAGAGGATCGCAGATTCAAGGCCAGCCTCGGCAACTTAGCCAGACCCTTAGCAACTTAATGAGAACTTGTTTCCAAAATAAAAAGGACAGTGAGTGTAGCTCAGAGGTAGAATGCCCCTGGGTTCACTCCCCTGTACCACAAAGGGGAAAAAAAAAAAAAAAAAAAAAAGTACCGTAGTGTAAAGTAGACACCGCACAGACAAGGGCTGAAAGTGGGCACAGGTCAAGAGTTGAGAATAAGAAAGTAGATGAGGGAAAGGGAGAGGAGGGAAATTGATCATAACCTCAGGTAGGAAGCCTACCTGCTTCTTAGTTGGCCTGGAAAATACAAACCAGCGTATTTCAGGCCTTGTCACTCAGAGAAGGCGTGTGCAGGGTAAAGGGGACGAGAGGCAGGTGCCGACACCTCCCTCCACATCCAGGAACCCAGGACGCCCTGCAGCTCCTGGGCAGAGCCATTCCCCCGAGGGTCCTGCACAGGCCCACCACAGCGTGGCCCTAAGCTTGGGTAGTGAATAGATCAGTGTGAACTGGAAAACCCTACCACTTATTTTTCCTTGCTCAATTCAACAAAATGGGCATGGGGCAGCTGCTTTGTACCTTGTATTTAACATCTGCACTGTTAAACCTATACATACCTCTCCCCCTCCTTTCTGTACAAACAGAATCATGCCCTACTCACAGTTCTGCTCTTTGCATTTTCAATACACTTGGGGTATTATTCCATGGCAATTCTTTTTATGGCTGTATAGTACTTCTCTGTATAGATTTGCCATTAATTTAATTGGTCTTCTGTGGGTGAGCACTTAGATTGCTTTCAATCCTTCCAAAGAATGCCACCAAATGAATAAGCTTGTACAATATGCCATTTCCTACGACTGCAGGTAAATTTGTAAGATAAGTTCATAGAAACAGAGTGGCTGTGTCAACGGAATATACATATATAGTTCTGGTAGATGTGCCAAATTGCTGTCCCTAGGGATAATTCTCATTACACTCCCATCAGCCATGTCTGCAAGCGAGCACTTTTCAGCACTAACACAATGTTTTATCCATTTTTTTGTTGTTGTTGGATTTGCCAATCTGATAGGAAAAAATTGATTTCCAAGTGTAGTTTTAATTTTCATTTTTTCTTAAATGAGTGAAACAGAATATTTTTATATATTTGAATCTTTTGTCTGCTCATAGCCCATGCCCATTTTTTTCCTATTGATTATTGGTCTTTTTCTTATTGACTTGTAACGCCTCTTTATAAATTAGGGAAATTGGCCCTTGTCTGAAATCCAAGTTGCAGAGAGTTTTGCTTTGTTTGTCATTTTTCTTTTGTCTTTGTTCATAGTGGGTTTTGTGCTGTGGAAAACTTTCATTTTTATGGACTTGGATTTATGACTCTTTTCTTTTATGACTGCCGGGTTGTGTGTCATACCTATAGAGACCTTCCACAAGGGCTTCTGTAACCTCGTGGAGAGGAGAGGAGGTGTCAGTCACGGTGCTAGTGAGAAGAAAGGGGATTTGGGCGGGCTGCACTTCCGGCCTCTTCTGCCCACACACCAGATGAGCCATCTGCTCTTGAGAGAAGCGCCTCTGTCCAGAGCTCCTTCGCCCAGCCGGCTTCCAACTGCTCCCACAGGCTCTGCCTCGCTACTCAGTGTGATGCATGGACTGGCCACTCTGGAATCATCTGGAAGCTCATAGAAGGGTGGACTCTATGGCCCCACCCCAGACCTCCTGGATATGAATTCATATTTTTAACCTCGAGGGCTTCCTGCACGCAGTAGTCTGAGATGTGCTGCCCCGAGTCTCCACCTTCTCTTCCTAGGATTCTCTAGGCCTAGAATGGATGCTCGAGTCTCGCGATCTCCCCAGCCAGGCTTTACCTGGATACAAAGTCATGGTTTTCAGCTCTCCCAGCACCACCCACTCAGGGGGATGCACTGGGGGAGCTGCTTGGGCCCCAGGTTCTGCCCAGTGAAGGGCAGGGGCCCCAGAGACTGTTGCCTGGGTCCCAACAAAGGAAGAGCTTCTATGGGGGTCTCCCACTGTCCCCCACCAGCTGCCCCAGCTCTTCTGCCCTGGGTGCGGGCCCCTGCAGCATGGGGCCACTGTGCAAAGCTCAGGCAACCTCGGGCCCGCTGTACCGCTGTGAGAGGAAGACTCTGCCTTCCTGTGAGAGTGTGATGTTGGGGAGGCACTGGCAGGACTGCCCTTCACCCCGGGATGATATCAGGGATGGGGGAGCCTGGGAACCTGGGTTCATTCTTTTTAAAAAACGTTCTTTTCCTGAACTAGTTCTTTCTCCCCCTGGGGCCATCACTGCTCTGCTGGTTTTCCATTGACTGGGTCTTGTAAAGCATTTTAAACTTAATGTCACACTTGCCTCCTGGGATGTGGCTCGCTGAGGAGCTGCCTGGCCATGCCCCGTAATCCCAAGAGGAGGAGGAGGAGGAGGAGGAGGAGGATAGTAATATTGTTATTATTTATTAACCTTATGACATGTGTTATCTAATTTAATGCTCATCATAGCCTGGTGAACAGGTGGCCTTTGTCATTATCCCATTTTAAAGATAAGAAAAAGATAAGTACAAGACTCGACCTCCGTCAGCCTAGGGAGGGACTTTGTTGGCTGCCTCCCCCACCCTGCTGTTCGGCAGTAATCTCCCTGCCATAGAGTGAGGTCAGAGGCCGAGGCCTCTGCCCGGCCACACACACCTGCTCACTTTTCTTTGCTACCAGTTTCAGACCACAAGTCAAGTCACCAGTCAGTCACCATCCTCTCAGTCACAAGTCAGTCCCCTGGAGGAGGAGACACAGGCCAGTGATCCTTAGGAAGCTCCCTTGAGACACTGCCTCCTCTCCCAGTGGCCCCCTGGCGCCCTCTGGAGGCAGAGCTGGGTGTTGCAGGATGTGGGATGCTGATTGACCCTATTGCCCTGGCCGCTCTAGTGGCTACAACTCCTCCTCCTCTGCCCCTTCTCTCACCTATGCCCCAAATGAGGCAGCTCTGGGGACTCAGCAGACAGCCTGGTCTCCCCTCTTCCTGACTCCAGGATCCTTGCTCCTCTGCAAGCTGCTACACCTACTGGCCAGTAACTTCTTTGTGTGTGTGTGTGTGTGTGTGTGTGTGTGTGTGTGTGTGTGTGTGTGTTACTAGGGATTGAACTCAGGGGCATTCTACCTCCGAGCTACACTCCCAGCCCTATTTTTTATTCTTTATTTTGAAACAGGGTCTCACTAAGTTGCAGAATGCCTCACTAGGTAGCTGAGCCAGTGACTTCTTGAATGTGCCTTCCTGGTGACCTTGTGACCATGTCAATGGCAAACTGTCTGAAGCCAAGCCCTTCTCACCACCACCCACACACCAGCAGCCCCAGCAGCCCTGCTTGAATCACCGCCCCCATGCTGTGCACGCCCTCACCACACCTCACCAGTCCTCCTGCTCTCCCTGCACTCTACCCAGAGCTTGCTCCCCACTCCCAAGGCTGTCATACAAATCAGGCCCAGTTCCTACAGAACAGGCTGCTCACCCAGCCCTCCTCCACTCCAGTTTGATCTTCTGCAAACACCATCTCCCGTGGCCACTCCCTTGACTAGAAGCCACCATTGCCCCTGGGCCCTCAGCCCTGCCCTCGCTGGGCCCCCTGCTCTGCCATGTTTTTCCTCCTCCACTGTCGTGCACCATCCTCTCTGGGCAAACTCAGGGTGGGTCCCCTCTGTGCCTGTTTCTTGCTATCTCGCCTGCCTCAGCTGTAGAGTGCAGTGCCCAGCGCTGGCTTTGGAGGCAGAAAGATCTGACTTTGGATCCGTCTCCACCACTTACCAGTCCTGTGACCTTGGGAAATGACTTAACCTCTCTACCGTCAATTTCTTCATCTGCAAAAAAGGATTCTAGTGTTTAAATGAGATGATGGTTGAAAAAAAAAAAAAAGCGGGAAGGAAAGGAGGGAGGGAGGGAGGGAAGAAGGAAGGAAGGGTGCTTCACCCAAAGTCTAGCCATACTAAGTGCCACATACCCAGGAGTTGCTATTCCCCGTCCCTTCAAGTCAGTTCAGCTGTCTCCTCCCTCAGAAAGCCTGCCCTGATCGCAGCAGACTCTTCCATGCTGATTCCATGGCATCTCCCAGGTGTATATTCAATCCTGCCCTGCTGGTCTCTGTTGAGTCTTAAGCAAGTTCCCTATCTCTTGTGTCTCAGATCCTCTATCTGCAAAATGGGCATGAAAATAGCACCGACCTCAGGGGATGAATGAGTGAATATATGTCAAGTGCCTGGCACACAGAAAGTGCCGCGGCCACGTTAAGTGGGATTCATTTTACTGCTGTCCCATGGCATCTCCTCTGGCCACCATTTGCGTAACCAAGTCAGGGACAGAGACAGTACTTTCCCCATGCCCCGTGCAGCACCTGACTTAGTGTGTGGCACATGGCAGTGCAAGGTGGCCCCGAGCCTTCCCACTGGTCGCCAGTGGCAACTGACAGTTCCACTGAACTCAGGACTTCCGAGCTCCTTGAATGCCAAGACGCCAGAACCAGGGTGGGAATGGGAATTGCCAGCGGTGCCTCTCAGGGTGCCTGTGACCTCCAGAGACCCTGCCCTCCCCCTGAATGCCCTTCTGTTTCTCCCAGGCCCCTGTCTCTCAGTGTCTCTCCCTGCTGCACCTAACAGCCTGTCCTCTCCCCAAGAGGCTGCCCCCCTGCCTCAGTGAGGGACCCCGGGCAGACTGCATTACAAGGAGCCAGGAGGTGGGCGTAGGCGCTGACACGGGCCGGGGGCTAGTGCAGGCTGTTTATTGCCTGTGCCATCGACCCGCACAGCTCGCTGTTTATCTGTCTTCCTGACACACCTAATTACCCAGGTTGCAGCTGCCAGCGCGTTTGCTCTTCCTAAATCACGGGCTCCCATCCCTCCTGTCGTCCGGGCCTTGGGCCTCTGCCTGCAGAAGGGCTGCCATTGATTTTGCCGTTCCCATTTATGATCTACAAGGCTCTGCATCGCTGTTGCACATTTTACCTTAATTAGTTTATTCTTCTGGGCGTCCCTGGTGAGCTCAGAAGCCAGGAGGCCAGCAACTGGGGAGACGTCAACAGCACAGGCCCCCAAACTCCTCTGGCCATGAAGCCCAGAGCCTGTTCAGGCATCAGCATCCTAGCACAGCAACTTGCTAAGAACAGTGCTGGCTCTGCGGGGTACCAAATAGGTGGTCTTTAAAAAGGGGTTCCATGGCCACTGGGGCTCCCATTTGGGAAAGACTGAACTCCATTTAAGTTAAGCAGGTAATTTATTGCAGGACTTTTCAAAGTTTCAATAGACTGATGTCTACTGAGAATCTCCAAGAGTTGGGCAAGAATAGTGTTTCCCAAACTCAGATGAAGACGGAATTCTTTCTCCAAGCAGCTCACATAGACCAGGACTCCACAGAGTGTACTTTGGGAAATGCTGCCCTGGGTGGACAGGAGGAATTGGAGATAATGACGCAGGCAGAGGGAGACAGAGTCCTTCTGGGCCTGTTTCTTCTTCTTGTGTAGCTGAGGCAGGAGCTTGGTGGCTTCAGACATTCCTCCCGCTAAATCTAGAGGTGCTGGTCGGAGGCTGCCAGCAGCTGCTTTCTCGCCCCAGCCCCAGCTCTGGTGGAGAGTAGCCCTGGCATGTCTAGAAGGGACCAGGCTAACTAAGTTTGCTCCCTGTTGGGGAAGCCTGGAGACCCAGAAGCCTGCAGGGACCATCTTCGTAGGCCCTCGGGCATCTGGAAGTGACGACAAGCCTGCCACCTCCTCCTGAAAGGCCACAAGAATGAGAACAGTCCTTCTCCATGGTCCTGAAATCCAAACCACCCTGGAAGCCTCGAGTGCTTTTGTAACGTTCATGGGAAACCCACTGGATAGCAAAACCTGGCCTGAGCGTATGTGAACTATTTATAAGCTTTATTTATTCCACTTAACTGTGAATATTCATGTTTCACTGCAGAAATATTAATGTGTTTAATTATGGGGTGCCACCCCCAGTCCCTGCTGGGGGTGTTATGTAATCAACAGTAGGTGCACCGTGTTACCTTTCTAAAACACAAAGGAAAAATCCAAATTCCTAGATGCATTTGGCCTCCAAGGATTTCCGTGAGGGGCCCTGGAGCCACAGTGGTGCAGAAACTGTGGCTGAGCTCCCTCACCTGGCCGGACTGTGACCAGGGCTTTGTGTGTGTGTGTGTTCTCATGTGATTTCCACAGCGACACACTGAGCCAGGTGTTCCCCATGATTCTCAGATGAGAAAACTGAGTCCAGAAGAGGATAAGGAACTTACCAATGCCTCAGTTTCCCCCATGGGTATCACTCCACAACGCAGCAGTTCTGTGCAGACCTGTGTCTGGGGCTCCCCAGAAACCTCCACCTTGAGCACTTGTGGGGCACCTGGGTCTGCCTCCCTGCCCTCGAGAGGGGGCTTCCCTCCTCAGTGGGTCAGGGCCTCATCTGCCGCCAAGTGTCAGGCAGGGACAGTATGGCCCTGCTCCAGGTGCCAGCTCTCTGAGTCCAGCATCCCTGAAGCTGCTTCCAGCCCCCACTAATGATGCTCCAGCCCCGTGGGTGCCCTGGCCACAGAGGCTTCATACGAGCCCCCAGAGACGGCTCCCTTGAGGCGCCGTTGATCCACCACTGTCCCCTACAGCTCGTACTCAGTGCAGCTCACACCTGTACTCAGTGCAGCTCCTACGCACCAGGGCACACTCGTGCTCAGTGCAGCTCATACTTACCTGCTCACACTCGTACTGCAGCTCACACTCATACTTACCCACTCACACTCGTACTCACATGGCTCGTACTCACTGCAGCTTGTACTCACTTGCTCACACTCATACTCACTACAGTTCATATGCACCCACTCACACTTGTACTCACTGCAGCTTGTACTCACCTGGTCACACTCGTACTCACTTGCTCACACTGGTACTACAGTTCATATGCACCCAGCCACACTCATACTTACTGCAGCTTGTACTCACCCACCCACACTCGTACTCACTACAGTTCATATGCACCCACTCACGCTCGTACTGACTGCAGCTCTTACGCACCCGGTCACATTAGTACTCACTGCAGCTTGTACTCACCCTCACACTTGTACTCACTGCAGCTCATACTCACCCGGTCACACTCATACTGAAGCTCGTACACACCTGCTCACACTCGTCCTCACTCATACTCATTCACTTCCCCACACTCACACTCACTCTTGTTCTCGCAACTCATTCTCATCCTCACACATATTCAGTCCCACACATTAATTTGTTCTCTTGCACACTCACATGCCCTCAGCCACACATTCTCACGTTCACACACCCACACTGACTCCCACTTTTAAGCACACGCTCACTTTGACACACTCATTCTCACACTTACCCCCACACCTATTCACTCCCACTTGCAAACCCCTACCCTTACACACTTCCCCATTCTTGCTCTCACACAGTGACTCATACACACACACCCTCAGCCACACACACTTATACACCTGCTCTCACTGGCGCTCCCCAACCCCTGCAGTGCAGAGCTGGTGTCTCTGAAGGACCTTGGAGAGTAGCCCATCTAAAAAGTGGGAAAGTCATTTCTATCTAAGAATAGCTACCACCCTAGGGGGCACCACGCCAAGCCTTTAATGTGCACCATCTCGTTTATTCCTTGCAGTAAACTTGAATGTGGTTATTACTGCCATCCCCGCTTACAAAACAGAAAACTGAGGCTCCGAGAGGCTAAGCAACTTGCCCAAAGTCTAGAACCTAAAAGTAGAACTGAGATTGGGACTTGGGCCCCTTTACTTTACACCCCAAGTTCACAACCACCATTCCATGCTGTCTCCCTCAGCCAAGCCCACTACCTTGTCCCCGGCCAACCAGAGAGCCAAGTTCACAACTGAAAACCCAAACAGAGAGGGGCCTCACCTGCTGGAGGTCTTCCTTGCAGCTGACCACCCTTGCAGCAGGTACCAAGAGACATACCCAGAGGTTGGAACCTGTCCCCTGGCCCACAGTCCACCAGCCCTCCTTTCCTCCTCTCTCTAGGGGTGGCCACATACACGGACAAGTTGTTCAAGTTCCGCAATAACCGGTGGGAAGACATCCTGAGCGACGAGGTCAACGTGGCCCGTGGGGTGGCCAGCCTCTTTGCCGGACGCTCTGTGGCCTGTGTGGACAGGACGGTGAGTGCAGGGGTGTGTGGGGGCTGCTGGGAAGACGTAACAGCAGGAGAGGAGCCACCAGGGGGGTGGCTAAGGTAACTGAGATCGCAGGATGGGTCCAATGTACCTTTCACGTTCCTTTCCCACGCGGCCCTTCCGGCCACCCATGAGGAAGCAGCCTGAGGCATCACTGCATCCATCGGACCCTTAAGGGGACAGAGGCCCAGCTTGGAGCAGTGACTCACCTGGGGACACAAAACAGATTAGTGGTATAGCTAAAACATATAGCAAACTCTTCTAACCCTGCATCTTGTGCTCATTCTTCCATTCATTCAACTAACATGTATTAAGTGCCTCCTGTGGCCAGGCATTGGGCCAGGGGCCCCCGGTAAAATATTTGTGGAACAGACGAAGGCATGACAGAGAGGTTCATCAGTGGGCAGGCATAGGGCTACTTGAATGTCAATCAATAGCTCCACCAATGCCCTCTCGCCCTGCTGCTGTCCCCTCCCCAGAGGTGCCCATCCCAACGGGTCAAGAGCAGCTGCAGCCATCTGCCCTGCGTGGGGAGCAGCCGCCCACCGGGCTTGGGTACCAGCAGGCTCAGCCAGAGCTGGAGGCTGGCTGTGGAGGTGATTTATCCCTCCTGTCACCTGCTCCCCTGCCACCCACCTCCTTGGCTTTGTAAACAGTCATCAGTGAATCAGGGGCCCAGCTGCTGCCTGCTTCCACTGAGCATCTCTGGCCTCCGTTCTGGGACAGGGGCAAGGGGCTGGGCTCACGTCAGATTGAGATGGCACCGAGGGGATTGGGGATTCAGTGTGAATCTTCACAGCAGGGGCCTCCAGGCCTTGGGAGAAGGCAGGTGCCAGGTATAAATATTTATTTCTTAACAAGCTGGTGCTGAGCGGAGAAGCCAAGCTGGGCTGTGAAGCCACATTTAGCCCTGACCTGAATCTGTGCCACCTGGACTCCTGCCTGGTGGGAGGGGACAGCAAGGCAGCTCTGAACAGCCCTGGATAGTGGGAAGGGGCAAAGGGTGCCAGGCCTGGTCAGGACCAAGGCTTCCCGCACTCGCCGCCACAGGGAACTTCACGAACTGGAGGGAGGGGCTTGAAGGTTAATCATGAAGAGATGCACTCTGTCCTAACAAGGTCATCTGCACACCCACACATTTAACCGCAGGACAAAGGCACCGTGTGAAATGCAAAAGAAAAAGAAAAGGCGCCGGGCACTGGCACGGCAGCTCGGTGGGCAGGCATTCAGAAGCTGCCCGCTCCCTGCTCCGTCCCAGCCTCCAGCCTCCCGAGCCATGGGCACTAGAGAGAGCCCCGCAGGGTCTTCCACTCGGGGAGGAGTGGCTTTCGGGCTCCAGTCACTGCCTGGGCCATCCTGGGGCCTGGGAGCTGGGAGGGAGGAGTGGGGAGAGGCTGCGGCCTGTGAGGAATGCAGCGTGGCTAGAAGAACAGAGTAATGATAACGATAAGACTGCTGGCACTTACTCCACCGACCACACGCCAAGCCCTGCGCTAAGTGGTGAGCAGGCCTCATCTTAAAGTCCCTACAAGCCTAGGTTGTAGGCCTAGGTTCCCAGACTTACTGGTTTACTTCCCCCTTTTCAGAAAAAAAATAAACTACTCAGCACCCCCTGCATACTTCCACTGCCCCCCTATTTTTATTTAATGCCCCCAATTGCACCTGAGGCTACTACCCCCTGCCACGCCAACATGGATACAATGACTCTCAGAGGCAGTATCTCTGAGTTTGAGAATCTATGGTAGAGGCTCTCATTTTACCATTTTACAAACATGGAAGCTATGTCTTTGAGGAATTAAGCAAGTTGACCTCAGTCACACAGTGAGTGCAGTGATATCAGATGCAAGTCTCTAGCCACAGGTTTGAGTACAGCGTCCACCCCAGTCACCTTCCTGCAGCCCCCAGCCCCTCTCTGGGCTTTTGGTCTGTCTACCAACCTAGTCAGTGGTTCTCAAAGTGTGGACCCCAGGCCAGCAGCACAGCTAGAAATGAAAACTCTCAGTCTCCACCCCACTCCACCTTCCAGAACTCCTGGATTCAGAACTGGAGGTGAGGCCCTATAATCTGGGGTTCCACCAGCCCCGCAGGTGCTGCGTGCTGAAGTTTGAGAGCCAGGGCACCAGGTCAGAGCCTCAGCCCACCATGAACCGCTCTCTCCCTCTCCCTTCCCACTGCTCCTTCATTCTCTGCCCCCAACCTGGAACACCTGCCTGTCCTTTATCCTCAACTGCCTCATCACTCACCCACCTTTCTGGACCCAGCTCAAAACCGATCTCTTACAAGAAGCATTCCCTGGTCGATAATGATTATACCTCATGTTTATATAGCATTTTTATCTTTTCAAAGACCTTTCACATACGTTGTCTCATTTCATCTTCTCAACAGCCCTGCCAGGAAGCAGAGGGAATCTGATCACCATTTAGCATGTGCAGAGACGCAGCCTGCAGATGGGGAGGGACGTGCCCAAGGACTTGGAGCCAGCTAGGGGCTGAGGGTAGACCGACACCAGGCTAATAGTCCTAGACCAGTGGTTCTCAGAGTGGGATTTCTAGACCAGCAGCATCTACTTCACCTGAGAACTTGTTAGAAACGCACATTTTAGGGTCCACACCAGACCTCTTAAATCAGAAACTTTAGGGACAGGGAATAGCATCTATGTTTTAGCAAGTCCTCCAGGTGATTCGGATATAGGCTAAGAATAATTGCCCTAGACCCAAACCTCCAGAAACATCTTCCTTTCCCAAAATCATCTCACCTTCTTAGAATTAGTGTGGTCAAGTGCACATGTGAATTTCTGCAATCTCCTACCGCTATGACACATCTATGTTTATTCGTTTTATTACACCAATAAATTGAAGTAAGGAACTAGGTGTAACTGAATCTTATAAATCTCTTAATTTCTAACAGTGCATTTCAGTCCATTTGGGTTTAATTGCACATTTGTTGATGAGCTTCCTAACAGCTGGTGGGGTTAGAAATGGGTCGTAATAGTGTGCTTTCCCTATTCAGCCCCCTTCATCTACTCTGCATCCAACCTTACACACACACACACACACACACACACACACACACACACACCCCTCCTGCTATGAGTAAGAACCTCTCAAAATTCTCCCTTCAAGAAGACATGTTTGAAAGTAGTGCATCTCAACTTCAGCTTTGCCTGGGAACCATGTGGGGTCTTGTTAAAATGCAAATTCTTCTGTTGTTGTTGCTCCTGCTGGGGATTGAACCTAGGAGCATTCTACCTCCAAGCTACACCCCCAGCCCTATTTTATTTCTTATTTGGAAACAGGTTCTCACTAAGTTACTGAGAGCCTCGCTAAGTTGCTGAGGCTGGCCTTAAACCTGTGATCCTCCTGTCTCAGCCTCAAAAGTATTAGGGTTACAGGCATGTACCACCACACCCAACTTTAAAATGCAAATTCTGATTGAGCAGGTCTGGGGTGGGTCCCAAGGTATCACTAATGCTGGTCCAGGGACCACTTTGACCAACAAGACCTGTTTAAAAAAAAAAAAAAAAACAATAATAGATTCCCAGGGAGCAGGGTAGGGAGTCAGACAACCAAAGCAGAGGGGCAGCCAAGTCTTTAGGGAGCAGCTTTACCGCTGCACCAGCATCCTCCCTTGACACATCCTGCCCTGCATTTCACATTCCAGCAGCATTGAACTACTTGTGCTTTCCCTGCGTACATCATTCTCTTTCTCATCTCCGCCTGGAAGGTTCTTTCCCCTCCACTTCACCTGGGTGAGACTCCTCATAAAAAACCTCGTCTGAACTTCCCACGGCGAGGCGGCTGCCTCGGAGTCAGGAGCACCACTCCTGTCGCCCAGGAAATCCTGTACATGGTCTCTGCCGTGCACCTGTATGATCACTGATGCCTCTACATCCTCCCAAACGCCCGAAGCTCCTTCCCTGTCCTCACCCAGTCACACAGACTCAGCTGGCTCTTAATCAGCTTTCCCAAAGAAAATGGTCCCTAAGAAGGAATAAAGTCAGTGACCATTAGGTGGGACGAGGGTTCTCACAATGCTATCGGATAAGAGACGGACACAATCCAAGAGGGCTAAAAAGAGGGGTGAGGTACAATCCCGTGGCCTTGAGACAACTATTTCTTGTGTTCCTTGTTTATAGCTTGACTTTCAAACTAGACTCTAAGCCACCTAAGCACGGGGGCTTTTTCTCCAGCACATTTATCATAGAGCACCTTGCACATAATTGGAGCTCAAGGAATACTGGCTAGAGGGAAGTAATGAAAAGGATGAGAGGAAAACTAGAAAACTGATTCAGAAATTGTGTCGATCTCTGGGGAAGAAGGAAGCATCCATTGAAGAAATAACACCATTATAATAACAGGCAGAAAAGAATCTTTTATCAGCAATGCTTTGGACTACAGAAGAGAATGGAGACAGCAAAGAGGAGCTGGTGCCCAGGGCTTCTCTTGGATGCAAAGAGGGGAAAAATTGAGACAGTATTATAAAGGCAGAAGCAATAAAATATTCCTTTCTGGTAATACAGGGAAAAGGGGATGGAAGAGGGAAAGACGACCCCTCAAATCTATGCCTCTCATGTCAATGAAATAAAGGAACGAAGAAGAGGATGGGGAGGAGGAGAGGGAGACGGCTCTGGAATTTGCTTGTCATCTTGGTTGGAGTGGGCTTGAATGGAAGAGAGAGAGACTGAGAATAATGGGAATTGGTAGATCAATCAATCAGCAAATATTTATTGAGCAGCTACCCTGGCTGGCAGCTGGAGAGAGCTCAGCTGGAGGGAGGCACATTAGAAAATTGTCTATAAAAAGGTGGTTGTGGGGGAGAGGGAGGGATGTGTTCTTCTGGAACAGGATAGACAAGAAGGAGGGCTGCTTTGTTGTCTGACGGGGGGCGGCGGTTATTCACATTGCAGCCTTTGTGAAAAGCCCCCCTGGGTCTTTCATGTACACAGCCTGCAAGGCTGTGGGCCACAGACCTGGGGACGGGCACCCAACAGGCTCCTGGATGGGGGAGGGGGGCCTGGGGAAAGCCTGGGGCAGCCGCCATGGACCTTCTTACCCACCTCCTCCCCTCTTCCTTAGGGCTCTGGGCGCTACTCCATCTATATCGCCAATTATGCCTACGGTAATGTGGGACCTGATGCCCTCATTGAGATGGACCCCGAGGCCAGTGACCTCTCCCGTGGCATTCTGGCACTCAGAGATGTGGCTGCCGAGGCTGGGGTCAGCAAATACACAGGTACGCCAAGGGGCCCAGAGGTGGGCGGTGAGCAGAGGGGCTGGGGCCCAGGGCTCTGCAAAGCTGAGTCTAATTCATCAGAGGCCACAAGGACCAGGCAGGCCCCGGGGTTGGGGGCCGGAGGCTTTATTCCATCCCTCCACCTACAAAAGGCTCTTCAACACTGTCTCTCCCAGGGTGGGTGAGACATCTGGCATGTGTGACTTTGGGGTTCCAATTAGGGCATAGGGGCTTGCCAGAAAGTGGGGTGACAACACCACCACATCACCCTCTCCCTGGAACCTCGGGACCCATTCCCTGCAGTAACCCCAATGTCGGGCAAGCAGATTCTGTAGGAGAAAACGGACAGATCACAAAAGCCAAGATTTAAGGCATTCTTTATTGCCAAACAGCAGATGAAATTATTTACTCACACATAAGCGGCCAGGAATGGAGTGCTAAATCCCTAAGCTTCAGCTGGGTCCCGTCTTGGATAACTGAGCTCAAAGAATTGTGTTCTTGTTCCAGAACCTCTCCAGCACTCTTTTTGAAGGCACGCTCCCCCTGCCCCTCATCTCTCTGGCTGGGGGACCTATTGTCAGAGTCTCTGACAGGGAGATCTTTCTAGGGAAGGCTGTTTTTCTAATTCCAGCACGGCTGCTGACTAAACTCTGATAATCTGCCAATAGACTGCTGATGGCAGAGCAATCCAGTTCCTGTTTTGGATGCCAAAAATCAGGAAGCCAGGGCCGAGCACAACAACCTCGCACATGAGCTGCAGCCTCGCTCACGCCGCCCTGCACTGGGGACGTGGAAATTCTCTCATCAGTTGACCTTCCCTTACATCCACTCCCGACTTGTACTTCAGAGACTTCCAAAGCTGCACTAAGCCTGAATCTGAATCCTGAGCTGGAAGGATACTTGAGGGTCCATTTAGGTCATCCCCCTGCATCCAGACACCCTGCAGGCGGCAAAAATCTCAGAGTCCTACCCAGAAAACGTTGTCCCCGCCTCCCTGGAGTTTATGATGTCCTTCTCTAGCCAACTTTCCACCTTGGTGAGAGGCCGAGATTAATGGTGACCTGTCTGACAAAGTTTGTGGGGACAAATGACTAGACAATAAACTAGTTTACACAGCTCAAGCCCCATCAAAGTGCCGGAGAGTCCGTGCGTCAATGTACCGCAGAAAGGCTGAGTGTCAGTAATAAACCACGTTTCCCTGGGAAAAGGAATAAACATGCAGGCGCTTCAGCCCAGATTGGTACAGTCAATTTTTCCGAGTGGTTCCCAGCTCTGTGCACGGGGCTGGCTTGGCAATTAGGTGCCTTGGTCTTGCAGGAGAAGGGGTGGTGGGCTGGGGGGGGGAGCGTGGGGCGAAGCACTTGAAAATGATGAAATGGAAGAGAAGCGAGGACCAGGAGCGGGTTGTACATCGAATGGAAGAATTCAGGAGGTTTGAGCACGAAGGGGGCATTGTTCCTGCTGGCTGGGCTGGCACAGAGCACAGGAGGGGAGAGGAGGGGGCCAAACAGAGACAGCTGAGGAGCATCGATGGGAGCACCAGCCAACTGTGCTGGGCTGTGCAGGAAGGATGTGGCAGCCCAAGGAGGGAGCAGCGGCTTCCGTGGAGGCATGGAGGAGGCTGGGGCAGCTGGCATGCTCAGAGGATGCATCAGAGCAGCTCTGCAGACTTCCAGAAACCATTTGGCTAACAAGAACCTATTTGGCCCACCAAGTTACTATTCTGTCTGCCCGCCTTCCCCAGCCCACCCTTCCCCTGCCCGCCAAGTCCCCCAACACTACCCTGCAGCCCCCCCTTGTTACTCAGCTAATGACACATGGACATCTGGCTGGAAAACCAGGCCCAAGTGCCCCCTTGAGCCCCGGAAACGGACCCCAAATGTAAGGTCCGCCATGCTGAGCCCAGCCTGATGGCTGAAGCTCTGGGCAGGTGGCCAGTGCTCAGCGCCAGGCTGGTGCCAGGCAGCCTGGGAAGCCAGGAGGGAGGCAGGCAGGGCCTAAGCTTGCCTGGGAGGAAGGCAAGCTGTGGCCAGCTGTGCACTCAGGGAACTGAGGCGTCCACAACCAGCCCCCCATACAGCACCCATCTGCTAGAGAAAGCCTGTGGTCTGGGAGAACCTTCCGTTCTCCAAGGAACAAACCAAGGTCCAGAGAGGAGAAGGGACTCGCCCAAGGTCACAGAGGAGACTTGTAGAAAACTGGCACTTAGAGCCCCACCTCCTGATGCCTAACCTGCCACAACCGGCTGACCTTTCTGAGAACTGCCAGCGTGAGGATCCTGCTCCAGGTTGGTGCGTGGGAAAAGACCCCGCACCCACTGGAAATGTGGCCTAGGCATTGGGCTCACACCCCAAGTTGTTGGGGCCAAAGCAGCTGCCTGACTCGGGGTGCTCAGGGCAACAAGGGAGGCCTGGCCTCCACATCAGCCTCGGAGGGCAGGGCAATGGCTGTCGGGCTCCCAGAGAGGGGGAGGGGAGGCCTCCTTAGCCAGACACTATTGATTCTGGAGGCCACTGCTGCTCTGCTGGGTCACAGTGCCATCTAGCGGCTGCTACACCTGCTCTCGGGGGACTGAAGGGCCCCTGGAGAGGGACAGACCCACTGGTGTCCACTGGAGCAGTCAGAAGGCTTGTCCTCCATGTCCTGGCTCCCTAGGAACCCCAAGCTCCAACTTCTCCAACTGCTAGAGCCTCTTGTAGCTAGGATAGTGCTGGGAGCTGCACAGGAATCCTGGGAGCTGGGTTCCACCACCACAGAGGTTGTGGAACCAGAGGAGGGGGACTGCGGGAGCCAAGAGTCCTGCACTGCTTCTGTGGCCCAGTGACCTTGGACATGTCCCTCAGCCTCTCCGAGCACCTCCAATGAGCCGGGCCAGCAGAGCAGCTAGGAGACAGGTTCTGGAGCAGGCTGCTGCGTGCAGATGGCGCTCCACCAGGCCCTCCAGTCCAGGCCTCAGGGGGCGAATATTAACCCCTCCCCGCCACAGTTTTCTTACTCGTAGGATGTGGGTGTTAGAAAGTGAAAGGAGGGAGCCGGGTGTGGTGGTGCATGCTTGTAATCCCAATACTTGGGAGGCTGAGACTGGAGGATCCGGGTTCACAGCCAACCTCAACTACTTAGTGAGGCCCTCCGCAACTTAGTGAGACCCTGTTTCAAAATAAAGAATAAAAAATAGGACTGGGGGTGTAGCTTGGAGGTAGAATGCCCCTGAGTTCAATCCCCAGTACAAAAAAAAAAAAAAGAAGTGAAAGGAAGGGAACATGGGGCATGCATGGTTCACAGGCTGGCACACAGGCAGTGCCCCCCTCACTGGGTGGCAGATAGTCACAGCCCCTGCCCTGAAGCCCTGACAGTGACGCCTAGGCCTCTGCTGGCATCTCCTAGCCACACAGGGAGTGTAGCACTAAGCAGAGGACTCTAAGGGAAGCAGGCCCACCCCTGCCCTGGGGGCATTCTATCTGTGTCCCCTGCCTGACCTCCAGCCCAGCCACAGCATGGGCATCTACACACACACACACACACACACACACACACACACACACACACAGGCTGCAATCCAGCTCTCCCCCCTCCTTCCCACTGGACCCAGCCTCCCCTGGCCTCCACTCCCGCCCCAGACACACTGCATTCTGGCCTCACCCTTTGAGGGAGCATCTGCCCGTGCTGCAAGGTGGTGATTAAAGAAGCCTTAAAAGAAATTTGGAAAGAAAATGAAGGTGGATTTATGATGTCGGGTGGGGAGTTTTGCTGTTGGCTGGGAGCAGTGTGGAACAAAGCAGAGGGCAGATCTGATTTATAGGAAGTCATTATTGGAGGAGACGAGAGGCCTGAAGCCCAGCTGAGGCCTTCTGGCGGATCCCCAGCAGCGGCACCACCAAGGGCCACGGGGTGGGGACGAGGAGCCTCCCGGGTCCCCAGGCCGGTGCTGGCCTTTCTGCGGGAGCACGGCCAGGTCTGACAGCCAGAACCAGGTGGGGCTAGAGTGGCAGGCTCACCAGCCAGGACCAAGACCCCAGGGAATATAGCCAGGCCTGCCAGGGTCCCCAAAGCCCAGGTACCAAAAGGGACCACCATTTCCCTGGGGAGTTCGATGCATTTGATGATTGTCAGGAAGGGATGTCATTTTTCCCTTAAAACAAACACAGATAGCCGGGCGTGGTGGTGCACGCTTGTAATCCCAGCATTCGGGAGGCTGAGACCGGAGGATCTGGGTTCACGGTTAGCCTCAGCTACCTAGTGAGGCACTCTGCAACTTAGTGAGACTCGGTTTCAAAATAAAGAATAAAAAATAGGGCTGGGGGTTTAGCTCGGAGGTAGAATGCCTCTGAGTTCAATCCCCAGTACCGCAAAAAAAAAAAAAAAAAAAAAAAAAAAAAAAAAAAAAAAAAAAAAAAAAAAAAAAAAA
>PVLC010010129.1:0-51533 GCA_004027655.1 Graphiurus murinus | reverse complement strand
CGGTACTGGGGATTGAACTCAGGGGCATTCTACCTCCGAGCTACACCCCCAGTCCTATTTTTTATTCTTTATTTTGAAACCGAGTCTCACTAAGTTGCAGAGTGCCTCACTAGGTAGCTGAGGCTGGCCGCGAACCCGGATCCTCCAGTCTCAGCCTCCCGAATGCTGGGATTACAAGCGTGCGCCACCACGCCCGGCTGAATTTAGTTTATTTTTTACTTTGTTGAGACCAGACCAAGTCTTGCTGAGCTCAGTACCTATGGTGAACATGTGCTATTGTTCTGCCATTTATCCTGTAGAATACCACTGTTTCTTAGGAATTTTTAGACTCTCCTTCCAAAGTGCTCAGATCTGTGAGGCGGTTGAATATTTTGTAGTGGGAGAGCCCTGAAAAGTATCGTGTGTCTTAGTTTAGCCCTAGGGCCAACTCTTCACTATGGTTGAAATTTTAGACAATGTACAAAGTCCCCGGGCTTTCATTTATCTCTAAAAATTACAGATGAATGAGACTGCGTGCACCTCTCTCTCAAATTCTGTGATATTTTGGAAGGAATAGTTTATTTACAATTTTTATTCTTCTGTTACTTCTTTCCTATTCTGAGGAGTAAGTCTACTAATTTGATCTCTGTTATTTCTTAAATGGTCACCCAATAATAGAGTCAAAGTGACCTTTCAGGGGCAGAGTGGCAGGGAGGTAGTTGTTTTCCAAGCTTAACCCAACATACAGCCTTCTGGGCCTAAATGTGAAAATACTTTGCCTGTCCTTTTCAGAAATGTCACAGGATATCTAAATTGAGTGTTTGAGTCCAGGGAAAAGTAACTTTCTCACCCTCCTCCTTGAGTGAGCTCTGGGGTCTTGGAGCCGTCTCCCAGCAGCGGCCTTTGAAGCGCCGAGTAGCTGGCAGCAATGCATTTCCACACAAACAGGCTTCAATTTCAACACCGGCCACAGAACATACACCTTTATTTTCAAACTTCAAAGCTCACTTGGAAATAAAGATTTATTTTCTCATGAAATTTGGAAGCTGTCTTTACTCATGTGTCACAATGATTGGGCTTTGGAAATGCCACTTAGCAGTGCCAACTTCAGTAAATATTTATGAAATGTCACTGTGGGTCCAGTTGGGCATTAGAAAGGAAGTGTGGGACATTACAGAAAAGATAAGACAAGCCTTATAGAGAAATTCACAGTTTGTGTTCCTTTCAGCTGTGTGGATCCTCAGGAGCCGCAGCCTGTGTGAGGGTGGGTCTCGTGGTTGTTAGGCCTGTTTTCCCAAGGGCACTGAGGCTGGGGGTGATTAAAGGACTTTGTCAAGAAGGAAAGCAAGCCGGGCGTGGTGGCGCACGCTTGTAATCCCAGCATTCGGGAGGCTGAGACCGGAGGATCCGGGTTCGCGGCCAGCCTCAGCTACCTAGTGAGGCACTCTGCAACTTAGTGAGACTCGGTTTCAAAATAAAGAATTAAAAAAAATAGGGCTGGGGGTATAGCTCGGAGGTAGAATGCCCCTGAGTTCAATTCCCAGTACCGCAAAAAAAAAAAAAAAAAAAAGAAGGAAAGCAACTTCCCCTCTGAGTCGGGTCCCAAATGCAGGCTCCCCTCCCCAACATACATGTGACAGTCGGTTCTATTATGTGTCAGGTATTAGTGAGGTAGGAATTGAAGGGTGGGAAAAGGACAGTGGAGTGGCCAGGAAAGAACCCTCAAGACCCAGGGAAAACTTTGACTTGCTGAAGAGGACTAGGTAGAGAATTCCAAATTGGGAGGAAGCAGAGAGGCTATCTTGAGGGAATGATTTTGGTGTTCTGGTTAATTATGGAATGGAAGCCACTGGTCCATCTTGCTGTCTCTGAGGAGTTCCTCTGGCTATCAGAAGCTTCCAGAAGGACTTGCTTTTTGTGGATTAGTGCTCCTTCATGAAGACAGATGTGTGCAATGCTGGCCACACCAGACGGATGTTTGGTGGCCCTGTGTTGAATTATTCCCTACCACTGGAGTGTTTTCTGTTTCAAAGTGTATTATCTCTGAAGAGGAGAAGGAGTGAAGCGGTGCCTTGGCTTGCTGCGCTCTGTGTGATTGTCAGGGGATTTCCCGTCCTGGCCGGCTTCCTGTCTGGGGCAAGGAGAAAAATGAAGAACTCTGTGAGACACCTCTGCTCATTTTTCCTGGACCTCAACACTTCACAAGGACTTTTCTTTAGAGATCCTGTAGTCACGTCAAGATGCTGAGGGTTCCCTTGACTGAGGAGAGCATTGTAGGAGTAACCCTAATCCCGCTGAGGAGTGTTTGAGGAGAGGCCTGGGGTCTGGAGCCACAAAGCGCTCTCCTGCATGCCCTCTGCCAGGACTCCCATGTGTGTGTGTGTGTGTCTCCTGTTGCTCTGGGCCACACTCATGGCCATTGAAGTCCCTCTGTGGTGGTTTTAAGGGGGCTGAGATTCACTTCCATTTTCTATTTCTCTCTGGAGAATGTTCATCTTGTTCCCCTTGACCTTCCAAGTTGGTTTAAAGTAGTTTCCCATATCAGCAGCCTTTTCAGTAGGTTTGTTTTGCATTAAACCGTCTGTGTGGTGCAAGGTCTGAGGGATGTATTTAAAGATGTTGAGCTGTTACTGATTGAGCACCTGCCGAGCCGTGCACATGTGCGATGTGTGGCTGCTGTTGGCGGTGGCTTGTGCACAGAGGTTCTAAGGCTACTGGGGGTTACCATAGACACTTAACCAGGAGGGGATGTGAAGGGAAGGTACATGGCACTGCGGGGCTCAGGAGGGGGAACACCCAGTGCTTTTGCAGGGTCTGGAATATCTTGTGTGTGGTGCTGAGGATTGAACCCAGGAGCAGTCTACCTCCGAGCTACATCACCAGCCCTATTTTATTTTTTATTTGGAAATAGGGTCTCTAATTTACTGAGAGCCTCACCAAATTACTGAGGCTGGCTTTGAACCTGCAATCCCCCTGTCTCAGCCTCCCAAGAACTAGTATTACAGACGTGTGCCATTGTGCCCAGCCTGGAATATCTTTTAAAGTCATTCCTACCATCAACTGATTGGTATTTAGGCTGGGAAATTGGGAGTAAACCTATTGTCCATCCTCATTCCAGTCAGATTGGGTGTTCAGTAGAGATGAGTTGGAGAGAAGAAGGGGGTGGGGAGCAAGACAGTTTTGATGAAGTCAATTTGAGGAATTCTGGAGTTTCCTCAAGAAACTCCAGAATTTCTTTACTGGAGAATTTCCTCAAGCTTTTAATGTCCTAATGTATACTTCTTTCCTTGGGAGAGATTACAGTGTGCAGTTCTTAGACTTATTTGGTTACAGAATTTTAAACATCAAACATTTTGTCAGATTATTATTCCAAGAAACATACTTAGGGGAACAGTGTCATTAGTAACTTTGAGCTCTTACACCTTCAAATATATGTAAGCTTTTTGCAATTAACATCTTTTTTCATTTAAGAAAAAAGCAGTCGAGTTTTTGCAATGAGATAAAGTGGACAGAGGCCTTTGGGTGTGATAGATAATTGAAGAAGGGATAGGACATGGTGCCAACAGACCCCTTTGAGCATCACTACTTTTAGAACTGGGTTATATTTTATCAACTTTCAGTATGGTTTCTTAGTTGCTGACAACATCCCAGTGAAGAAAATACGTGAATATCTTTATCCCCATTTTATAGATGCATAAGCAGACGTTCACATAAGGGATTATGCTTGGGAAAACTGTTATTTCTTCTGCCAAAAGCCATGTTTCATAACCATGTTGCTTTGTTATACAGTTGGGTCTTTTATTTTGAATTTTTCTTGGTTTTGTTTGTTTGTTTTTGCAGTACTAGGGATTGAACCCAGGTGCATTTTACCTCTGAGCTACACCCCCAGCCCCATTTTTATTCTTTATTTTGAAATAGGGCCTCACTAAATTGCAGAGGGGCTTACTCAGTAGCTGAGGCTTGCCACAAACCTTCGATCCTCCTGTCTCAGCCTCCCAAGTACTGAGTTTACAAGCGTGTGCCACCATGCCAGGCTTGGTTTTCATTTTAAATGATAAAAAAGCAATACATGTTTATTTCAGGAAAATAAGTGTCAGAAAAGCAGCAAATAATCTCCAGAACCATCATCAAGTATAACTTCAGTGATAGGTCTTTTTAGTTGTTTTAATGCAGTGTTATCTTAATTACCATAGTTGTAGTTATATGTATATAGTTTTATACATATATATAGTTATGCTATATGCAAATATATCACTTTATACTATATGTATATACTAAATGCATACATTTTTTAATCCTTCTTTTGCATCTTCCCTATAGGTGTGCCTTTTGGTTATTGTTAGATGATTGGTTAAGTATTTTAATGAATAAATACACTAAACCAGGATTTGGAAACTTAACTTGTAACTGTACTATACAGGCTGCCAGTTGACCAAGGACAAGTTCCTTGGTCTTGATAGAACTCAGATCCTTCATTTATAAATGGGGGAGTTGGTCAGATCCTTGATTTTCAAACTGTGGGGTCCCACCAAAACCTGCAGGGGCTAGGAGTAGAAAGATAAACAGAGCCTATCCCTTCCCTCCACCTGAGCTCCCACCCAGGCAGTGGCATTGATACCCTTTTGTGTATTTGGGGACCCACACACATTTGGAAAAAGGTATTCACTGGCTTCTTGGTAAAAGAGTATAAAATTATTGAACCAGATGATCTGCATTTCTGTATTTTTTTTCCTGTACTATCTATTTAAGTTGCCACGTGTTATGTACATTCTCAAATATTCTTCACCAGATAGAACAATGGATTAAACAGATTTGCTGTAGTGTTTCATATCATCTCAAGGAAGCATGTTAAATACAAGATCACTGGTCTGTATTGAACAGTGTTCAAAACACTGTTGAATTATTCTCAGTAAATACACCACTGGAGATCCTCTAAGACTCGTCCCGTCTTACCTTCTCCATGTCCCAATCAATTTAATGCTCCATCAGAAAAGACGAGTAAGCAGGAAATCAGTAGTCTTTGAAACTACTACATGTTTGCAAACTATGGAGTTCACCAGTAATCATCTTCCTACTTTTGTTAAGCATGATAAGACTAAGACTTTGCATTTTGCAAATGTTGATATGGAAATCCCAGTATCATAATCTTGTTTATTTTTTGGCTTCCACAGAAAGAAGACTCGTGTTCAAAAATGAGGTGAATGAATGTATAGGCACTCAGGAACCCCAGACAGCTACATGAGGTGTTTAAAATCTACCCTGACCATCTTGCCAAACGAGTCTCCACACATGAGGCCCAACAAGATGAGCCAGCCGAGGAGGGACAGTGTCCTGCCCCATAGGAACAGTGACTGCTGACCTCCGAGAGCACCGGGGACTGCGTGTTGTCTGCCAGTACAATGAAGGAAGTGGTTTATTGGTCACCAAAGAAGGTGGCAGACTGGCTGCTGGAGAATGCCATGCCAGAATACTGTGAACCTCTGGAGCGATTCACAGGCCAGGATTTGATCAACCTAACCCAGGAGGATTTCAAAAAACCCCCCTTGTGCCGAGTCTCCTCTGACAACGGGCAGCGGCTCTTGGACATGATCGAGACCCTGAAAATGGAGCACCACATGGAAGCACACAAGAACGGCCATGCCAACGGGCACCTCAACATCGGCGTAGACGTCCCCACCCCCGACAGCAGCTTCAGCATCAAGATTAAACCCAATGGGATGCCAAATGGCTATAGGAAAGAGATGATAAAGATCCCCATGCCAGAACCAGAGCGCTCCCAGTACCCCATGGAGTGGGGCAAGACTTTTCTGGCCTTCCTTTATGCACTTTCGTGTTTTGTTCTCACCACAGTGATGATCTCGGTCGTCCATGAACGAGTACCTCCTAAGGAGGTGCAGCCTCCTCTACCGGACACATTTTTTGACCATTTTAACCGGGTGCAGTGGGCCTTTTCTATTTGTGAAATTAACGGCATGATCCTTGTAGGACTCTGGTTAATTCAGTGGCTGCTCTTAAAATACAAGTAAGTAAAGTAAGAACTCTAAGATGCAATGGTGGCAAGGTTTGCACTCCAGACATCTGATTGTTATTTGAGAGTGAAATGTATCATGGAGTTGGAATCAAAGGATATTAATTCCATTTTCTTTCCTTTTTTAACCACATGCCCTGTTGAACTAATGTAAGCTCTGGCAGCTTTAAGAAAATGCTGTATTTGTTCCCTGTTTTGAATAATACTCATGCAAGATGATGACTAGGACTGTGAAAGATGAAGTTCTGTTTTCATTTAACATGAAAGAAAACCCTCAGACATCCTTTGAAAGTACAGGCTGTTAAACAACAGATAAACCCCCTTGGTTTATCTGTTGGCTGGTGTTTTAACTCATTAAGTAAATTGTTGGTGAAAGTGCTGAGAATAGCGGGATAGCTTCTCCCGTACAGAGTCAGACCTGGCCCTTGACCAGTGTGTAGTAAAAGATGTTGCACATGTAGAGTTCAGAACAGCTGTTTCACAGTGGCTTGGGTTGTTGGGCAAATGATATCCTCGGGATATGACTTTGAATGGGTAAATAGAATGTAGAGGAGCCTGTATGGATTTCACCTTCTAGAATGTGTGGCAATGAAAGCAGTTTGTGGCCAGTCCATTCAAATTTCTCAGGGTTGTAAGTAGTCACCTCCATTTAGTTTGGGGTAGATCCAAGTAGCTTTCGAGTCCTAAGCTCTAAACAGAACATGGACTCCCAGATGAGCTGTTTACTTGAGTAAACACTTGTCCACGGTTTTAATTAATTGTCTCTGTCATTGGTATCTGATTTTCCTGAGTGGATCGTCTGTATGGCTCCTCTGCTTGGGGGGTCTGGAATCAGATTGTCAAGGAAGTCGAGTTTCTCTCTAGTGGACTGTGTTTCACAACTCCCAGAGTGGCTGAATATTAAAGAAATCAAGAAAACATAATGTGGATGGAGTTTATCCTGAACTTTCTCTGACAGTAATGATGTGTTTTTTCCTGGTATGTTTTATAAAGTCTTTTTTTTTTTTTTTTTTCACTGTATAAATTATATATCTGCAAATGGAAGTGAGAATAGTTCCTGACTTTTTGCCAGGGGAAGGCTATCTTAATAAGGACAAAGAAAGTCATTGAACTTGCCAGTGTTTATTTGGGGCTAGTTTCACAATCCTACAGCTGCAGCAGAATTTGAAGTAGAACTGGTGGTCTAGGCTACATTTGGTTTGGTGGAAGACTTGTTTTTGTTATTTTAGTTTTGACAGGATAAATAAATAAGAATCGACATTAGAAATATGAGATGCTCAGATTTCATTACGTTCTTTCAGCTGCCAAAATTCAATCCTGCTTTTGACTTACAATCTTTTATACTTTTCAACTTCTTTCCCAAAAGCCCATTGGTGGGGGTGGGGAGCAATACTTTTCCTTTACAAAGGCAAGGTTAACTTAAATTATGCTTCCTGGGTTTTTTTCCTGATGTTCACTATTTTGTTTGTATGAGTTTGTTTTCTGGTTTTCATCAGAATTCTCATATGCAAGCCAATAATCTATTGTCCTAGAATATAATGTTGAGTAGGTCACAGCTTGACTTTTGTGGCACTGTGACTTTTAAATAATTTTACTCTTGTTCTAAAGAAGTTTCCTAAGCATGGGGCTAATTTCTTTAAAATGTTGATATTTTTTTCAGCAGGAAATTTTCCTGAAATCTGTTTATCTTTAAAATTTCTAATTTTGAATTTTCCTGGTGCTTATTGCCAATACTAAAGTCATTTATATATTTAAATTGTTCAGCAGCAATAAGCCAATTGGTTTGTGTCTTCTACAAAACAAATCCAGTGCTGGAGTGTAGGCAGCCTGGGTTCCAGCCCCAGCCATGAACTAACATGCAGGATGGCTTGGGTGAATCCCTTAATCTCAGGAGCCTTGTTTTCTCACAAAGGAAAAAGGGTCTTCGGTCTAGATTTCTGTTGTTCTAATCAGCCATGTACTATTTGATGCTAATGTTTTTAGATGTTGGAATTTGATTAGCTTCAGAGTGCTTTTGTCCAAAATGCATCTAAGGATTCTTTAAAGTCCTCCTTCTGTGCTGAACTTGATGCATGCCTGGATTCCCAGCTACTTAGGAAGTTGAGGCAGGAGGACTACAAGTTTGAATCCAGCCTCAGCAACTTAACAAGATTCTATCTCAAAACAAAAAATTTAAAGGGCTGGAGGTGTCGCTCTCAGTAGTTCAGCCCTCCTGGGTTTGATCCCCAATGCCACAAAAAGAGAGACAGACAGAGAGAGATGGAAGGAGGGAAGGATTGGGGAGGAGGAGGAAAGAGAGAGGGAAAGGGAGAGAAGAAGAGGGAGAGAGGGAGGGAAGGAAGGAAGGTCCTCTCTCTGGTTTTTACTTCTGGAGGGATACGGAGGGGGGAAATGGACATAGAGTGTTGTCCTAAATACCCCCGTCCCATCCTCCTGCTAACCACCTCCCTGCTGTCTCGTCTCTACAAATACTGTCGAGCGTATCGCTCGACAGTATTTGTGTCCTACCAGACATGTAAGAGGTAGCAAGATACAGGCTGACAGGTCAAGCAGTAGAGATTGATGAGCTGCATTTCCCAGGCTCTCATAGAGAAGATTAAAATCTTCCGTAGTGTCAGAGAGCCCCCTTGTCACTAGTTAACTGGATATTGTAGCATAGCAATTTTATTTGCCCAGCATTTTGAAGAAGTGGATCCTTCTGTTATGGGAGATTGTGTTTAAAAGAGAGTTAGCCTCTCCTTTTTGTGTTTGGCTCTTCTGAGTTTTGACCCCTCTCCCTGACCTCTGCTAGAAGGTTTGCCACATAGCAGCATGGTTTACTCAGTGCCTCACAATTAAACTATCTGGCTGTTAATTCTCAACAGGGCACTTCACTTTGATTTTAAGAGTCCTAGAGCCCTTAAAAAATTCAGCATATTCTGTCTCACTTTCATATTCTCTACTTTTCAAAGAAACTAAGGATGAAACCGTAGAGGATGACTTATTAATTGATAAGTGAGGCCACTAGAATTTGGCCAGCATCCCCAACAGGAAGCCCTTTAACCAGATCTTTGAGATGCTGGAAAACCTCGATGCTGAAATTGTGACATTTGGTTCTATCCTTATGTTGTATACAGTTGTTCTTTGCTGTTAAGTACAGGCTTTTTCTTATTGTTCTTAAATTTCCCTTTCTCTTTATTCTTCACATCTCCCCTTCATGCCTGAATGGATATATGTTCATATATCCACATGGGATTCCCATGACATTGAGAAATGGAAAGCAACAATATTGCGTGTCCTTGAGAATTTTTTTGGTTTTTAAAATTGTAAATAATGTTGTCTCCCCATTTAGAATTGGACTTTCAAGCCACTGACTAGAAAAAATTCCTGGGAAATCTCTGCATTTGTGTCAGACTTCACTGCAAAACAGGTATCCCTTGTTTTAAGAAAGCATGATAAAGAATATATGATACATACAGATTTGTAAAAAGCCTGAAGACTTAAGGACTTTTCATGCATGGCTAAGTAATGGCTAACACAGTGGTACCTATGCGTGATATGTGTGGTTCTGCTCTGTCAGGACATTGTGAGTCCCCACAGAGAAGAAGGCCAAGGAGCAGACTGTAGAATTGCCAAGTCGAAGGAGAACTCATTATGATTGGGTGTGGGGGTCACAGGACCTCAGACACAACTTGTTTGAGGCAGATTGGCTAGCCTCAGCCAAGATTGGAATAAATTTCTTCCAATTTATTCTTTTCCTCTCTGGCCAGTGGCATTTCCTAGACACCTAGGAGAGGACCTCACTTTCTTTTACCCAGATAGGCCCTGAGTTCTAACCCTGTTGGTTCTAATGTCGGGTCCACCTCCTCTTTCCATTTCTAGTTGCTTCTCCTTAGTGGGCACTCGTGGAGAGCCAGCTCCTCATGGAGAGCCAGCTCCTCATGGTGCTTCATAATCTGTTTCCAATCTGTCCTGCTCAACCTCCAGCTTCTCCACAGTGTTCCTGGAACACTTGAAGCTCCTTTTGCATTCCATTCTATTAGTCGTGTATGTGACTCCTTCACTGCTAGATTGTAAGTTCCTCAAAGGAAAAAACTAGATCCTCCTACTCATCATTCATCTTTACATCCTGGTGCCCAGTAGAGACGCTAGCATATAGAAACACACAGAAGGTTCTCATTTAAAATCCATTCATCCTTCCAACTTGGGTTCACTGAGCAACCTACTATGTGCTGGGCACTTGTGGACCCTGGGGATGCTGCAATGAGCAGAGGACCCAGATGCCCTCGTGAAGTACATATTCTGGCCAAGGTAAGGCAGTCAGTGAAATGAATATTTGATATCAGCTGGTGTAAGGAAAATGGAGAAAAATAAAGTTGCATAAAGGGCTGGTGAGTGTTGGAGGTGATGGAGAGGGGATAACATTTTAGGTTGAGTGTGTAGAAAGGGCCACTAGTGAGGTGACATGTGAGCAGATATCTGAATCAGATGAAGGAGAGTCCTGTGCAGGTGTTTGGGGAAGAGCAGTGTGACCAGGAGAATCAGCAGGTGCAGAGTTTCTGGGGTACATCTGAGGAGCGCCCCAGGACCTGTGGCCAGTGAACTGGGGGAGCAGGGATGCTGTAGGTCCATGAGGTATGGCGGTGGCTCAGGTGGGGCGCTATGAGTGAAGTGTTTGGATTTTATTTCAGGTGTGGCAAGTCATTAGAGGAGAATGATGTGAACAGACTTGGATTTGGAAGGAATGATTGTGGCTGCAGTCCAGAGAACAAGGGAGCAGGAGTTGAGGCTGGAGGGCTGGCAGGGATGCCACTGCAGAAGTCCAGGAAGTAGACTTAGATCCAGTTCCCATCTGTCCAGTGAAGGAATTTCGTGCTGGGTGGTAGAAAGGGGTTGCACTCTTTCTAGAAGTCATGGCTTCTGTTGCATTTAGAGCCACCTGCCTTTTGTGGCTCCAGGTCGGCTTCTGTTGCAGTATCTTTCTCATTCAAAGTTATTGACTCTCTCTGAATCCTTGACTTTTATATTGAAGTCAGTGGGGAGACAATTCACTAGTTTGAGGTCTCTCACAACTTTACTTGAATCAGTTTTGTTTCAGAGAAAAGTCAGGTCGTGTATATGTGGATATGTGTTTTCTATCATGGCTTTGGGATAAAACATTTGCCTAAAGGGATTAGTATAAGTCCATTGGGAATGAGAGTAGGATAGACTTTATATAAAAGTAAATATTGCAAGGTATATTGGTCCATTGGTGGTGAAAATATTTTTAAGAAAAAAAAAAGGAGCCATTGGACAGTTGGATTCTGGGATGGAGTGGAAAGAGCTTAGTGGTAGAGGTATTTGGGGGGTGGAGTTGAACATTCTATCCCAAGCAGTTGCATGCATAGTGAGATTCTCTGAAAATTGATCCTTTGCCAACAGAGAAGGGAGATGGTGTGGACAGATCCTGCTTAAGTCCTTCCCTGACATCTATATTTAGAGCTGTTTCTAGGGGCTGCTCTGTCATCCTGCAGGAAGGAACAGATTTCCAGTGTGGCTGTTCTGGGATTATACTCATAATCTAAAAATACCAGGATGTATTTTTAGATTATGTATTTTATGTTCAGAGAAAATTTTTGTAAAGATTTAGTTTCGTTGTATTTATTTAATTAATTAATTTAGGTGCAAGGGAATGAACCCAGGGCTTTGTACATGCTACGAATATGCTCTATCACTGAGCCAAACTCCCAAATGTATTTCATATTTTAGCTTCAGATAAAGGCTGTGTTTTTTTTGGGGGGGGGGCTGTTTTCTTAGATTAGTTTCTGCCGGCGTACAATTATAGTATTTTCCTCTGTTCTGTGATTGGAATCTAATTTCCAAGGACAGAATCTTTAGCCTGATTAGCAACTGTGTCTGTCAGATGCTAATTTGATTGTTTGGGGTTGTGTTTTACTTAACAGACTAGACTCTCCACTAACATTTATCATTCATTTTACCCTATTTTAATTCCATCAGCATTTCTTTTCACATTAAATTGATTGAATTAAAGTACTTACTCATCCCTCTAATCCCCAAGGTAGTTTATGAGCACAGATACTGTCAATGGTTTTTCCATTGTTTTTATGTCTTTGATGGTTATGATTAAGTGCTGTTCTTAAAAGCACTTACTGATATTCTAAGTTCCAGGAGAACTTTTTCTTAAGATCATTTTACTTTATTATCAATCAATTTATACCATAGTTGACTGGAAGGCCAGTCTCTAATGGATCTTCAGGACATCTTAACATTTAGTTATGTACCAAGAATTATGGGAGACTATCCTAGGGATACAGCAATGGGCAAAACAGTTGCAAGAGGTTATATTCTGAGTAATTCGAGGTTGTTCTTTATAGTAACATCTCATTTTTCAAAGTGTGGCATTCAAACTCTGTCCAAGTATGAAGCTGATGCAACAGAATTCCCTTGTGTTTACTACATTCTTTTGGACAGCTCTCCCTTTATTTAATTGGCTGGTATACTGTCATAATCCTCTAGCAGTAAAGCAGGGTGAAAGCTCAGGGATTGGCTCTTCCCTCTACACATGTAGCTGCATCTATTATGTGCTTACTCAAAGTCTCTTTTATTCTGTTCCTTTTTATGCATATTGTCAAAAATGATGCTCATTCTATTCAAGAGACAGGTTCCAAACTAGTTGATGTTGGAGTAACAAAAAAAAAATTTTTTTTTTTTAACGTGCACTGTAACATTTGATTTAATCGGTCCTTAAATAGTGGTGCACTCTCCTCAGTGAAGATAACTGAGAATAGGAGAAGCTACTGACTGGCCCAGCATCCCACAGTAGTGGCCACTGGGGAGGAAAGCCTCCCCGCTGTGAACCTGGCCTGGAAATCACATGGTATAATAAGCCCTTGTCCTCTGGAATGTATTTGCTTAGCAGATCCAGTGGCGTAGATTCCTCATGGACAGACCAAGTAGAATAAAAGCAGATCCATATTTTGATTTTAAGACTTCTGTGTTATGTTGCATCTGGAAGACATTTGGATGGAGCCGCCCACCTTGAGAGGTGTCATTTCCTGCTGCTCCCTGAACACTGTAGCTCATGTACTGGACTCCATGGTCCTTGCTCACTACTACCCCGTCACCTCTTGGTGTGACATGGGCCTCACTCATACCAATCTGAGAAACCCTCCTTCATGTGTCTCCACTGAATACCACTGCGCAGGAGTGTCCAATTTTATTCCTTTTCCTTCTGCCTCTACCGAGTTCCGCACCCTCCCTTTGATTCTGACGCATCATCTATCTGGGCTCAGAGCCTGGGCTAAGATTTTTTCTTTCCTAGGGACCTTCCTTTCCCCTTCTCCTTCTCTTCCCAGATCATCTGGACCTCCCAGCCCACTCCTCTTTTCCTAGGGACATTGTGAAGAAGAGTGCCCAGGGGCTGGGTCGCAGATTCAGTCCCAAGTTCTTGTTCCTCTTTCCCACTTTAGGCAACTAGTGGGAAATGAGCTCTTGTCCTCTGGAATGTACCTGCTTTCATCTTTTCTGATTTTTATCATTTAAGATTTTGTGACCTAAATACCAGCCTAAGCCCTAGGAATTGTAGGGAAACTAGATTCATCCTGGACGGCCCCTAAATGCCGTAATGCCAGCAATTTGGCTTTGAAGGTCCCCTAAGCATTTTAAGAGGCTTTTTAACTGGAAGTCAGGATAGAAGGGAGAGGGAGCAAAACAGTACAGAGATGCAGTAAACGACCATTTCCATGAGTTGATTCTTCTTTATAACACTAAAGAAAACTTAATAATGCACCTTGCTTTACAGAGATATTAAAAAAATAATGATAAATGATATTGTTTGACTGTGTCCCCCAAAAGATCATGTGTTAGAAATTTAATCCCCAAATGCCTATGTTAAGGTATTTGGAGGTGGGCCTTTTGGTAGGTAATTAGGTGAAGTGATGAGGGCAGGCTCTCCATGATGGCCTTAATGGCTTTATTGGAAGAGGAAGAGACCATGAGCCAGCATACTCAATCTGTTTGACCCTGTGAAACTGTCCACCATGTTATGATGCAGAAAGAAGGTCCCAGCACCATGCCCTTGGACTTCCGAGCCTCCGGAACCATGAGCCAAATAAACTTCCCTTCTTTTTAAGGTACCTGACCCTAGGTATTTTGTTATACCAATAGAAAATGAACTAAGTCAATAAATAAAAAGAAAAAAGTTATTATCTTGCCAGAGGTAAGTGATGCTAATATTTGGGTTCCTGTCCTTTTTGATATTTTTCTCTGTGTGCTCTTAAGTGACTAATCTGTGTACGTGTGTATTTTTAGGTGATACAGGCTTTGTCCATTGTGTCCACTGTGGGTTCCTAGGGCCTCAAAGCCCAGCGCCTATGAGTTCATGGTAGGAATGAGTAGCTAGCAACAGCACTGAGCGCATGTTGCACTTGGCTAGCTGCTGTTCCGAGGGTTCAGTAATCATTGCTGGGGATGTCTGTGGTCATTGTGTCTTCAGAATATCTGCTGTGAGCGTATGTTGCTCCCTGCTTTACACCAAGAGCAAACATTCATTTTTAGTTCAGCTAACTGTGACTGGACAAGCCCCTAAGAAAGTGAGTCACGATGGGGAAGTTTTGGTGAATGGAAGAAATGAGGAAAGACCTGAGTGTATGTATACGTATACGTTGCCTTGTTTATGTATGCATATGCATACTTGTATTCTGCATATATATGTACATATATTTATATATGTATATGCACATACATATACATTCTTTATTGATAACCTAAATTACAAACAAATGTGATTTTTATTTTGTACAGTTTTTTTTTGTTTGTTTTTTTGTGGTACTGGGGATGGAACCCAGAGGCATTCTACCTCTGAGCTACCCCCAGCCCTACTTTTTATTCTATATTTTGAAACAGGGTCTCATTAAGTTGCAGAGTGCCTCACTAGATAGCTGAGGCTGGCCGTGAACCTGGATCCTCCTGTCTCAGCCTCCCAAGTACTGAGATTACAAGCGTGCGCCACCACGCCCGGCTCAGTTTTTTGTTGTTGTTGTTTGTTTGTTTTTCCTTGAGGTACTAGGAATTGAACCCCAGGGGAATTCTACCTCTGAGTTACACCCCCAGCCCTGTTTTATTTTTATAGTTTGAAACAGTCTCACTAAATTGCTGAGGCTGGCTTCGGACCTACAGTCCTGTATCAGCCTCCCAAGTACTGGGATTACAGGCATGTGCCACCACACCTGGCTGTTTTATACAGTTTTATATAGGAGTTTCTAGAGGGATTGGTTGATTGATTTGGGTGGTACTGGAGATTAAAGCCCAGAGCATTCTGTCTCTGAACTACATTCCCAGCCCTTTTTTATTTTTTATTTTGAAACAGCTTCTCACTAAATTGCTGAGGGCCTTGCAAAGTTGCTGAGGCTGGCCTCGAACCTGTGATTCTCCTGTCTCAGCCTTCCAAGTACTAGGGTTACAGGTGTGCACTACCACTCCTGGCTAGGATACTTGATTTTAATTCTTCTTAACTGTCTCAAGTGGATCATGTTGATGTTTTATTTTGTATCTTGTAGTATAACATATTTTTTCTTCACATTCTATTACAATCTATATATGACCTGGAAATTTTTTTTTTTAAGGCAAATAGAGCAACGATAATTTTATAATGTAATCTAAATTCCCCAAACAAGTATGGATCGTTTCCTGAGCTCAGTCAGCTCGCGCATTATGCTGCAAATATTTTACAAAGTGCTTAGAAATAAATAGGTTTATATATATATGAGAGAGACAGAGGGAGATACCACTAGCCCCCTTTTTGAGTAGCTCATTGAAAGTCCCAATACCTGGGTATTGTGTGACTTCTTCAATGACTGACTGTTGAACCAGCAAGTACTTAAATTCTTTTTACCTTAATTCTCCCTCTGTAGAATGGGGTAATAATATATGATAAACAGGAATATGATTAAAATAATACCAAAGATGTAAAATGTCTAGTTTTTAAAAGACAAAAAGGCATTGTGCATGTACAGACACACTTCTGGACTGGGGACATGGGTGTGTCTCATTTTCCTGCTTCACAAACTGTCATCCACCCTGTGTAATTACACAAGAAATATCAACTGGATTTTCAGTCTCTCCGGAGAGCATTTATTTTTATTTCTCTCTTGGTTCTACCACATTTAGGCTTGCCCTCTCATTTGTTTAAGTAGCCCTTCCTCTGCTAAAGTCCTGAATTCAAAGCCCTGATTTTCACAATCTGCCCTCTGGAGCCATGGGACCATGGTGGCGTGGAGAGCCCTGCAGGGCTTTCCGGATACACCAGAGGAGAGAGAAAGAGAGAGAGAGACCACAGAGCTCAGTCTCCATCTCCAGGGGTTTGTGGTCCTAGATGGGTGAATGGAGCCATCTCAACACATGTTTTAAATTAAAACAGGAATGCAGAAAGGATGCAGGGGGAAGGGATAGTGAGCATCAAGGCAGGTTAATTCTGGCAGCTCACTGAACGGGTTCACAGAGCAGACTTTTAGGTTAATTCTGGCAGCTCACTGAACGGGTTCACAGAGCAGACTTTTATGGAAAGAAATAAGGAAGGAGCCGGGCGTGGTGGCACATGCCTGTAATCCCAGTACTTGGGAGGCTGAGACAGGAGGATCTAGGTTCGCAGGCAGCCTCAGCTACTTAGGCCCTCTGCAACTTAGTAAGACCCTGTTTCAAAATAATGAATAAAAAATGGGACTAGGGGTGTAGCTCCAAGGTAGAGTGCCCCTGAGTTCAATGCCCAGCACTACAAAAAGAAAAAGAAATAAGGAAGGAGTGAGAAGTGAAGATTTAAACGTGTATGGTCTTGCTAGTATCCTAGGTGTTATCTATGATATCTTATTGGAAATAAGATATAAGTAAGTCATAGCTGTCCTTAAGGCCTTCCTCTCTAATAGAGGGAAAGAGGCATTATCTCTGTTGATAGTGGTAATGTTAGCTTCACTATTCAAAATATAGTCAGAACCAGGCATGGTGGTGCATGACTATAATCCCAGTACTTGAGAGGCTGAGACAGGAGGATCACAGGTTCAAGACCAGCCTCAGCAACTTAGCAAGGCCCTTGGCAACCTGGTAAGACCCTGTATAAGCTCAGAGGTAGAACACTCCTGGGTTCAGTCCCCAGTACAAAAATAATAACAATAAAAAGAAAAAAAAAATGCAGTCAGCCCTCTGTATCCATAGATTCTGAATTCATGAATTCAACCAACCTCAGGTGGACAATATTCTGGGAAAAAACATTGCACCTGTACTGAACATGTACAGACTTGTCTTTTTCTTGTCACTATTTCCTAAACAATATAGAACACCTAATTTGCATAGCATTTACAGTACATTTGGTATTTTAAATCATCCAGAGATGATCTGAAGTAGAGGGAAGGATACATGTACATTAAGTGTACATCCTTCACCGTTGTATATAAGGAACTCAAGCATCTGTCGATTTTGGTGTCCCAGAGGGCTCCTGGAACCAATCCCCATGTGTGCCACTGGACAAGTCTACCATAAAATAGAAGTTCTGAAGTGATTGAAAGGATGACATGGCTCTGTGTGAATGAGGACTCTGGAAGGCTTGAGGTGGACAGATAGGATTGTAGCAGATAGAATAATGGGAGAGGGCCATGAAAAGAGATCAGTGGGCAAACACGAATGGGCTGGGTTTCGGGAAGCTGTGACTCTTTTTGCCCAGGGCAGCTGGATTCCCTCCGAAAGATAAGACTGGGGAGGTGGCTCAGAGTCACGTGGAAGGAGTGGAAGGGAGTTGAGAGGGGAGTTTGGAGAGTTCACACTTGAGAGTTGGTGAGCAGTTGTCATAATCCAGGGAAGTAAGTGGCGGATTGCAAGGAATTAAAGGGAGAAAACCCGTTTTAGAATCTCTTTGGAGTTAACTTAGACTTCAGGATGTGGGGACTTGGGGTGGGGACAGGTTGTTGGGAGGGCTGTGAATAATTTAAAATAGAAGGATGGAACGAGAGGAGCAGGGGATGGTGTCAGCAGGTGATCTCTCTTCCTAAGGCAGGAAGGACTTAGGTGTACCAGAGAGCAGAGGGCTCAAGCAGAAGTGCAGTGATGGGAGGCAGGGGGAGGAGAGAGGCCAGGCAGGTCTAGGGCCTCATGGGCTTGGGGAAGGATTTGGAGTTTATTCAAAGCATAATTGACAACCACTGGAGAACTTTAAACTATGTACTTTGTTTCAGAAAAAGATGGTTCAGGATGCTCTATGCAGAATGGATTTTAGGGAGGTGTCTTAATCTGTCTAAGCTGCTGTGACAAAATATCGTAGACTGGGTGACTTATAAATGACTACAGCTAATCGCTCACCGTTCCCAAGGCCAAGTGTTGGAATTGAAGACTAGGCTGGTTGGTGTGTGGCGAGGGCCCCCTTCCTGGTTCATTGATGGCTCCTTCCAGCTGTGTCCTTGGACCGTGTAAAGAGGCTGGCTGGCTCTCGTCAGTCACTTTTATAAGGGCACTAATCCCATTCATGCGAACTCTGCCCTCACAGTCTAACCACTGGTGACTAGATTTCAACAAGGTGGGGGACAGCGTGAATTTTCAGACCATAGCAGGAGGTAAGAGTGGCATTAGGGACAACAGATAGAAAGTCATCATGGAGCCGAGCATGGTGGCGCACACTTGTCATCCCAGCATTTGGGAGGCTGAGACCGGAGGATCCGGGTTCGCAGCCAGCCTCAGCTACCTAGTGAGGCACTCCGCAACTTAGTGAGACCTGGTTTCAAAATAAAGAATAAAAAAATAGGGCTGGGGATATAGCTCGGAGATAGAATGCCCCTGGGTTCAATCCCCAGTACCACACAAAAAAAAAAAAAGAAAAGAAAGTCATCATGGAAGTTCAGGTAAGATAGAGGGTTTAGAAATGGGTGTCATCAGAATGACTGATTAAATATGCGGGGTGGTGATAATAAGCACATCTAACTGTCCATAGATAACAATAATGAAAAGTGGAACATTGAATTTTGGATATCTGTGTGATGCCACTAGGACTTTTCTACTGTTTCAGTAGCTAATATAGTTATCATTGAATTATCATCAAAATGCTTATTTTGTGGATTTCTGGTGAATATGAAATATAACAAAATACTAACTTGATGAAAATTTTGTGTTAAGTAGGCTTTGAAATGTAAATAAGATATGATAGAATGTTGACTTATAGGTACTCAAAATTGGATTTCTTACATCATGGGAAGCAATTTTGTCCAAATGTTTTTGTCTTGTATAATAATGTTCGTTTATATTTCAGTTTAGACTCTCTGAACCCCAGTTTCTCCATCTGTAAAATAAGGATAATAGTCATGCATTGATTGTCACAGAACTTGGCACATAAGAGAAATTTGGCTGTTAATATCACCACCAAAGAAATACCTCCATAAAAAAGAAAAAGGTTTGGTAGAATAGTAGTTAGCTCAAAATTCAATTGCTTCCATTTTTCCAACCTCTTTTTTTTTTTTTTTTTTTTTTTTTTTTTTTGTGGTACTGGAGATTGAACTCAGGGGCATTCTACCTCCGAGCTATACCCCCAGCCCTATTTTTTATTCTTTATTTTGAAACCGAGTCTCACTAAGTTGCGGAGTGCCTCACGAGGTAGCTGAGGCTGGCCAAGAACCTGGATCCTCTGGTCTCAGCCTCCCGAATGCTGGGATTACAAGCATGCGCCACCACGCCCGGCTTTTCCAACCTCTTATATTAAGATAAAATGTTTGAAAAAATTATAGATAACGAGTATTCTGATACTCATTCTTGGTCCTGTTTCATAGCCTTTCTGTTCATTTTTAACCTACTTCTTTGTTTCATAGGAAAGTAGTGTCCTTTTCCTCCTCTAGCTGATGAGGAAGCTGATTTTCAAGGAAATTAATTGAGATAGTCAAGGTCACCATTTGAGTCTTGTTCCAGATAGAACTAGCATCTAAATAAAGACACAACTCAGCCATGTGTCGCCCTTGTTTCATATGCTGGAATCACCAGTCACGGAGCTGAGTTACACACAAGCCTTGATGGCCCCTGGAGCTTGGGTCCCCCTGACTCTGTGTTACCGTCACATGTGCCCTCCCTTATCTTTACCTTTTAGTTTCGAATGTTTGCTTAGTTCCACTGCTGTGTGTGAGGGCAAGAAGATGAGGTCCAAATCGGACATGGTTTGGAAATGAAGGGAAAGGCTATGAACTATTACCAGGAATGGGTCTCAGAACACTCATTATTTATATTCTCTTTCAACATTTTTTACTAATCTAAGAGTTTGGGGAAATGAAGTAGTCTTATTTAAAGCCAACTACCATACTACCCCAAAATTTTTTTCCTATTGAGATATTTCTTCAGGGGTCATATTAACAAGTAGCCAAATTTATCCTACATGCCCAGAGGTATGTATATCTTCCTGCTGTGGACTAGTTGAAAGATACAGCTTGTAGGAAACAAAAGAACTTTCCAGTATTTTAACTGTACTTGACAATGTATTGATTTCTTTTATCAATCTCTGTTTAGGATTTTAGACCATTGTGCCACATGCCAGAAATATAGGCATGTTCCTTTAAGCTTCGTTTTGGTGGTGTACTCTAGTTCTGAGTGGTTTTTGTTTGTTTGTTTGTTTGTTTGTTTTTATCTTAAGTAGGATGTATTAAAAAATATAATAGGGATCTGGGGGTTGTGGCTCAGTAGAGCGCTTGCCTAGTATTCACAAGGCCCAGCAATTGTCACCACCACCAAAAGAGAAAGTTTAATAAAATCACTTATACTGGACATATCATGCTATTCTAGCAAGTCTTAATAATAACCTATAAAATATGAACACTTTGCCAGACCTAGTGGCTCAAGCCTGTAATCTCAGTACCTGGGAGGCTGAAACAGGAGGATCACAAGTTCAAAGCTAGCCTTATGAACTTACCCTCAGCAACTTAACCAGACTGTTTCAGAATAAAAAAGAAAGATAAATAAATAAAGGGCTGGGATATAACTCAAAGGTAGAATGCCTCTAGGTTCAATCCCTAGAAACACACACACATGCACGCACACTTTCGTTCATATTTCCTTATAATCAAAGTTAACATTTTCTCAGCAAAAAATAGTGACAAGCCTTGTGCTCAAATTTTTGGGACAAAAACAGATAACCCTGACCAAGTCTTTGGGATGAGATTCATTGAAGAGCATGAGCAGATAAGATAGGAAGCAGCACTTTGGAACATTTTAGGAGACATGTATCCCACCCAGCAGAACACCAGGGGATTTTTGAGAGTGATATTGTACTTCTTCTTGTCAGCATTCAATTGATCTCTAGTGATATCTCATTAACATTTCTTCTGTGTTCTGTTTCTTTTTTTTTTTAACACATGCTGAACTTCTGAATCTTTAAGTAACTCAGAATTTTAAATGTGTGAAATTCTTTGATTAAGGAAATGAATACCCCGAAGTGCATGCAGTTCTTTGAAACGTCTTTTGTACTCTGCTTTCTAAACTTTGCAGTAGGAGATCCTTGTTTAACATTATACACTGAAGACAGTCTAAGCTTAATTTCAAAGAGATTAAGTAAATACCAAAGATCAGAAAATTCTTAACTACCACTTTGAGCTTGTCACCTTATTGTTAACATAGACAAATTTACATGGATAACTTCAGTTTATTTTTTCCACTTCACATCAAATAGTAAATGTGACTGAACCTGGGTTGTTTTTACTTAATTTAAAAGGGGGGATAGGATTTGTGTTTTCTCATCTTTTACCACTTTTCTGTAAACTTATCCTCAGATAACTGAAATCACTTCATCATACTCATATTGGACTTGTGTTTGAGACATAGAAATAGTTACTGGGGTATGTGAGTGTGTTTATCTTTTGTGTGCTGTAAAATAATCCAGCAAAGTGACTTTAAGATAGCGATGTTTACCAAAAGCAGTATTTTTATTTTCTTCGTTTAAAGACTTTAATGGATAGTTCTCTGTCTTCAGTGTTTCTTGTAAAGTTCAGGTGAATAGCAAATAATTTGTTTGAGCAGACTGAAGAAAGATAACCACTATAGGTTGTACAACTCACTTTGGTATTTCTTTTCTGGTATTCCTGACAGCTTTATGTGCAGACTAGCATTTTTCTTTAGTATTGTCTCTCACTATATTGTTCAATTATATTGTGCTTTTCATTATACTTGAAATGAGGATACCTACCTTTTCAAGACAGTTTTATGCTGAATAAATTCTTGTCTTTGGAAATGATATACACAACTTCACTAAGAGAAGATAGGCAAAGATGTCTTCTATAGGGAACAATTCTGACCCAGTTTCTAAAATGTAGATAAGGAGACAAAACACCTAGATTCTACTGATAAAACCTAACTAATTTACAAGTCTGTGCATGTGTGAATGAAATGTTACTATAGTTGCATGAGTTATTTTTTAAATTAATTTTTAACCACACAAATAACATAGCACTTCATTCCTCTTGTTAAAACAAAAAGTATAAATGAGACAAATTCTCCCCTGGCTACCATACTTCAGTAAGTGTGCTGGTCCTGCATAAAAATACAGTTTTACTGTACAGTTATAGAGTTACTACATGTTCAGTATTCCAAGAAGAAAGCTTGTCCACTGTTCCAGAATTTTTCTTATTCATTTAATTCAGGTTTTCCCAAGCCAAGGAAAACTTGAATCTCCAAGGTTGAGGAAGAGGAGACCTATAGGATCTCATTCTAGCCCGTAGTAGAACAAGAGGGAGAAGAACAGGGAAGGAACATTCTCATCCAAGAAGACACTTAGGATTATTCTACTGAGATTAAGTCATACAAACTAAGGTGGAATTTGATATTAGAAGTTAAAAGACTCAATATTCATGTTCACAGGTGTACATCAAGTAATTTCATTAGAACCACTAATAAAAACATTTTTAATTCTCTGAGCCGGGCATGGTGGTGCATGCTTGTAATCCCAGCATTTGGGAGGCTGAGACCAGAGGATCTGGGTTCGCAGCCAGCCTCAGCTACCTAGTGAGGCACTCCGCAACTTAGTGAGACCCTGTTTCAAAATAAAGAATAAAAAATAGAACTGGGGATGTAGCTCGGAGGTAGAATACCCCTGAGTTCAATCCCCAGAACCGCAAAAAAAAAAAAACATTTTTAATTCTCGCTTACATTTTTATTTATCAGCATAGCTACTTAATTGATAGTTACTGTTGGTATATACTATGTGGTAGGGATTTTCCATGCCTTTTTTTTTTTTTTTTTTTTTTTTTTTTTTTTTTTTTTTTTTTTTTTTTTTTTTTTTTTTTTTTTTTTTTTTGTGGTACTGGGGATTGAACTCAGGGGGATTCTACCTCCGAGCTACACCCCCAGCCCTATTTTTTATTCTTTATTTTGAAACTGAGTCTCACTAAGTTGCGGAGTGCCTCACTAGGTAGCTGAGGCTGGCCGCGAACCTGGATCCTCCGGTCTCAGCCTCCCGAATGCTGGGATTACAAGCGTGCGCCACCACGCCCGGCTTCCATGCCTTATTTCTAATGCTATAATCCCATTTTACTGATTAGGATATTAAGACTTAGAGAAGTCAGTAGCCCGTTCTGAGGCAGTGTAGTGACTAGAGAATGGGCTGGGGGTTACATTGTCTTCCAGGTAGATTCTTTTTCTTGAGGTGACATTGCCTCTGAGAATCAGTTTCTGATGTGTATGAGTATAATTGTTTAATGTCATTGACTCATTAAAATTTTCTAATTCTCACTGTAATGCTGTTTTGATTTTCTGGACATCTTCTCTTTTGACAGAGAAGACACTAAATGTTTATTTGCAGGTACTGAGTTGGCTCAGCTGCCCCTCATTTGAACATCAAATCAGGTTTAAAGCCTCAGTAAGCCTAATTAATTACAGTATAGAACAGTTTAAACTTTTAGCCAGTTAATGTGTGTGCATGCGTGTGAGGGTGTGTGTGTGTGTGTGTGTGTGTGTGTGTGTGTGTGTGTGTGTGTTACTGAGAACCAAATCCAGAGACTCATGGATGCTAGACAAGTGCTCCACCATTGAGCTGCACCCTCGGCCCCAGTTAATGTTTTTATTTTTTTTAAAAGCACAATACATTATTCTCCACAGCTGCCTCTTGATCTGAAATTAGAGTTATGTCATTCTGATTTTAAGCTCCCAAGTAGCTTTTTGTGTTTGTTTGGTTGGGTCATTGAAAACTTTACGTACATGAACCTACAGAATTTCTTGACTGAGAATGTGCCCTGTTTTTCCCTTTTTCTAGGTCTATTATTAGCAGAAGATTTTTCTGCATAGTTGGCACGCTGTACCTGTATCGGTGTATTACAATGTATGTAACTACACTCCCAGTACCCGGTATGCATTTCAACTGTTCTCCGAAGGTAAACTATTCCTCACTGTAATTTCCCTTTTTGTTTGTTTCTCGTCTTGCCCTGGGGTCCTCTGGCTAAGGCATTTCTTCAGAATACAATCAGGTCCCTCCACCCTCATCTGGGAATGTCACAGGGCCTAGGTCCAGGCAGCCGCACCCTCCTGCTTCCAGCCTGACGTGAGCCTCCTGATGGGGAAGTATGTGATCTAGTTAGCGTGCTGGAGGCAGTGAGCTTGTGTGTGGGCATAGCTCTTTGGTTTCCTGCCAGACTTTTAAAATATCATCCGTTCCCTTGACACAGATCCAGAGGTTTTCACAGGCTTTCTCCCCCTCTTAGACAGAAAGCACAATTTCAAATGATATTATTTTCTTTCTGCTTCTTTCCATTAATCCTTACAGCAGATCAAGCAAGGGAAAAATATTCCTGTCTCCTGGAAATCCTCCACCAATTCAAATAAGGTCACTATTCTTTGGAGGAACATATGGCCTTATATCTACTACCTTCTCTAGTCACATAGACATTTTTAAAAATAAGCTTTCCTCCTCTCTTACTGTCTCTGCCTTTCCATCAGATGCATATAACACTCTTTCTCCCTGACTTTATTTAACCTTGCAAGAGTTTTTAACTACGAAGGTCATTGGAGCTTTACGAAATAGCCAAAGATTTAATTTTTCAAAATGTTTGCCTATACTAAAGCCCTTTAATGCAATACGAAATAGAAGAGGCAAGTTTCTCCCTTGATTTTGATGGAAGAACATATGGAGTATTCTAGACTGGGCTTGAGATCATTTCTTTGCTTTGTGCCTATGTTTGCTGGTGAAACACTTAGATTATTTGGGTCCTGTCCCTTTATACTTCTGTTCCTTCAAGAAGAGACATTCTCTTGGACAGGAGCTTTTGAAAAAGGACTAGAAAATTTTTAAAGTGGCATCTTATGTCGTTGCAGTAGTAATCATGAAAATTCGTCTTACTGTTCATTCATTTGATGGCATTGTACTCTGCACACAATGTAGCAGTTTTTAGAGATAATCATGGGGTGAAATAATTAGGTAAGGATACAGAGCAGGCCTCCCATCAGATGTTGGGAAACTGGAAAAGGAAATAGGTATGTTCAGTTGCTGGCATCTTTTGGAGACTCTTGGTTTTTGCTTGGGCACTGTGGTCCCCCTTCCTTTCTAGATTTATAGATGTGCCCACAGAGGCAGTTCACTGTTTCTTTCTTGACTTTTTCTATTTTTTTGCTGCACATACTTCCTGAACTTTAGAAGCTATTCCCAGACTCCACTCCTGTCTATCAGCAGTCCCACCACCCTGCTCTCCCCTTTTACTACTTCCTTAGTCCTTCCCAAAAAGCCAACCTCATGTCTTTTCATCCTCCATGAAAGCTCTCCAGCACTTGCATTTGCTTCTGGTACCTGGCTTATAGGAAATAGCTTATTGTTGAGGATCCAGCAACGTGGTCTCTTGCTGGGACACTGGCTGGATAAGCAGCATGTTCTCCATGTAAACTGACAGTTTAGGACATTGACCTAAGTCTGCTTCAGCTCTGGAAAAGAGCCTGTGCAATGCACAGGCCATTTTGCCGCAGAGGAGTAAGTAGATGAGGATTCTGCGTAAGCCCACATAAAAGATGGATCCGACACTGAGGGGCTGTGTAGCCTTTCCCCTTCTTTGGTTCTAGCCTGCGTCTTTGTGAGTACCTCTGCAGCTCCACTCAGTTCCTGGCAAGCCCAGAGCTGGGGAGCCATGGTTACTTGGAGTCAGCAGCGTATCTAACCACGATCCTGTGGCTAAGAATAGCTGCGGGTTTTCCTGGTAAAGGCAGAGATAACAGCAGGAACTGCACACACTAACCAAACTCAGATGTGTCACTCCGTTGCTGTGTTGCCAGAAATCCTAAGTAGGGCCATGATTCTCTGATGGTCTTCCAGAAACTAGAATCTAAAAATAAATGACAGAGAATGAGATACTAGCACATCTTAGTTAAAAAAAAAGCAGTAGTTAAAACCCATTAAATCTGAATGTCTTTTATAGGAAAGGATTCTTAAAAAAAAGATTTCAGAATACAATTTTTATACTGAATAATTTCAAATATGTCCATAGTAGAGAAGCTACTATAAGAAAATCCCATACACCCAATACCCAGATTCATCAACACATATATGAGCAATATTTAAGAGGTCAGTGGATATAGTTTGGTAGTAGATTCAATGAAGGAAATGAGGATAGAAGGAAAAAAGTTCAATGGCTGGGTTTACCACTGGAACAATTATAAGAGAGGGAGGAAAAGGGAGTTAATGACTTTTGTATTAAGCATATGGAGTATAAGATTCTTGTGAGACAGCTAAATGGTGATGTCCATGACAGTTTAAACAGAAGTCTAAAGTTAAGGTAAAATTCAGGACCAAAAGCTGGGAGTGGTGATACAGGCCTGTAATCCCAGTACTTGGGAAGCTAAGACAGGAGGATTGCATGTTCAAGGACAGCCTCAGCAACTTAGCAAGACCTTGTTTCAAATTAAACAGATAAAAAGGGTTGAGGTTATGGCTCAGAAGTACAGTGCCCCTAGGTTCTATTCCTAGTGTGGGGGGGGGGGGGACCAAAATCAGGGCTAGAAAATATATATTCTCAATCCCAGCAATTCAGGAGCCTGAGGCAGGAGGATTACAGGTTTGGGGTCAGTCTTAAAATAAAAAGGACTGAGGGTATGTCTTACTGGTAGAGCATCCCTGGTTTCAATCCCCAGTACTTCAGAAAGAAAAAAAAAAGAGAGAGATCCATGACTTATATTCTGAGAGGTGGAGAATTTGTGGGTGTGGAAGTAAAGACCCAGAGACAAGATACAGAAAGTATAGCACTTGTGTAATTGGCTATTCCATTATTTGAGACACTATTTAAGGCCCATCTGTTGGTGGATACTCTGAGAGTCCTCAGTCTTCACTAAATGTTGAAGCGAGTTGATGTTTAGAATAACTTTCTGTTTAATATCATCCTGTTAACTTAAGCGTGGTTCCACCATATTGGTATACTTAATGCTTCCCTTAGCACCAGTGCTTAAAACACACAGCTTGTAAGCAAAATGTTCCAACAAGTTATACAATAGTAATTATGAAAATTGGTCTCATTGTTCACTCATTTGATGGCACAAAACATAACCGCTTGAGAAATAATGGTTGGGTGGTATGATTAGATTAGGATGCAGGGCAGGCTTCCCATTAGTGTTGCTGCAACAGTCAAAGATGAGGAAATGTGGAGAAGGCGATAGGTGTGCTTGCTTCCTGGATCATGAGCATCTGAGAAGCGCTTGTCCTATATTCCCAGGCACACCAGGCTCAAGGCTGCCATGTGTTTGATTCCTTGATGAGCCCATGGTAAACTCACCATGGCTTTTTCCAGGGAACATGCGTTCTGACCCCAAAACAACCTCTTCTCATCTGGTCGCAACTGTTTGTGATTCAGGGGTTTTCTTGTTGTTTTTTAAGTCAGAAACAGTTGAGAATTCTTCGATATTCAAGTTTTTGTAAAAGTAAGTTTTTATTCTGTCCTAGAAAACTCTTTAAAAAAAAAAAAAACCTGTACCCTAATCCCCAGATATACAGACAGCCCAACACTTGGAAAAGAAAAAATAACTTACAGTGTCCTCAACTCTGAGGACAAGCTAATCTAATAGTGACTAAGCACTAAGGTGAGATGTTTGTTGGTTCTGGTTTATGGTTTCCATGGTGACCTTATTATATTTGAAAGCCTTTGAAAAGAGGGATTACAGCAAGACCAGTTCGCTGGCCAATGCATTAATATGATAGGGAGTTCTTAGTGAAATGATTCCCTTGAACTTGAAAGACAGATTTTGTTTGTTTGTTTTGTCTTGGCCCCCCAACACACAGCCCACTTTTGCAGTACCAGAGATTGAACCCAGGGGCATTCTACCTCCCAGCTATACCCTCAGCCCTATATTTTATTCTTTATTTTGAAACAAGGTTTCACTAAATTGCAGAGGGCCTCACTAAGTAGCTGAGGCTGGCAGTGAACCTACGATCTTCCTACCTCAGCCTCCCAAGTGCTGGGATTACAAGCATATGCCACCACACCTGGCTCACAGCCCACTTTTAAGTGGGGGTCATATTTGAGTGGCATCTGAGGCTGATTGTGAAGTGGAGCCATAAAATACAAATGCAGCAGCAGAAAGGCCCTCAAGTTCTTCTCAACCACGGTCGCTTTGTCTCAGCATGTGCATTAGAAAGACCAGAGCTGGGATGTCGCCATCTTCAGCCTAGCAGGTCCCTTTCCCAGCACTAGTTCAGTATGAAGAGGAAAAAGACTCTGCTCCTTGGGATTTTATGATCTTCTTTAGGTCTTTCTTGCTTTCTCAGGTAGCAGTTAGAGTGTTCCATCCAAGTGCCCTCCACACTAAGAAGTTTCCATGATCTGATTAGCTTCTGCTAGCAGTGTTAGGACTTCAGAATACGACTGGTGCCATTACCAGAATAACTTCGTCTTCCTGTTGAGTTGTGTGAAAGTTACATTTTCAGTACTTGATTTTACCTAATAATCTGCTTGCCTCCCAGTTTCTTATTGTCAGTATAATTTTCCTTTGGGTTTGTTCTCATTTTCTCTGTTTCTTGTATGTAATTTCTAGTAACTATCCCATGTCAAATCTTTTTTTTTTCCACTCTCTCTTTTCTCTCTGTGTTGCTATTCTTTTTAAATTTGGTTTTAGGAATAAAAAAGATAAAAAGTACCACATTATTTATCTCTCTAATTTTTTATTTTAATAAGTGAACTATCATTGTAGGTACATTGAAACAGTACAAGAAGAGGAAAATTTTAAAAAGCACCTAAGGCCCTATAGACTATTAATATTTTAGAGCCCTATAGACTATTGATATTTCAGTTCATTAGTCCTTTATACATATTTTTCTTACATAATTCTGAGTATGCAATCTATACACAATCCTATTTCCTTATATTGGACATTTAATATATACCTTTTCCATGATAGTTTTCTTGCTGAAAGGGAGATCCACACTCCTAGACTGTGAGGCAGGAAAATTATTGATGTGATTTCCTTTGATTAAATAAGCAGGTTGCTTATTTCCTGAACAAACATTTCTAGAGAACCTGCCTTGTATAAACATGGTAAATTTTGAGGATACACAAATATATGAGACCAGTGTCCTGTCCTCTCGCCAAATGGCATCCAGAGCCATGAGCCACATGTAACCCGACAGGTTACCCTGGCTTGTTCGATCCTCCCCAGGGTGCACGTCAGGCACCCATTCACTGTGGAAGACGCAGCTCTGCTGAGTGCACTGGCTGCATGGTGGAGGTGCCTCTGAGCCGAGCCTCAAGAGGATGCATAGGAGTTTGCCAAGTAGAAATGGAGAGAAGGACTTTGCCAGGTGGAGAAATGAAAGGGCGTGGAAGGGAAACTTCCAGGCATGTGAGCCTGTGAGCCAAGTGACCAGAGGGACAGGCTTTGGGCAGACTCTAAACAGAGTTTGAACTTTGTCTGGAGGATAGAGGAAGCCGAGAAAGCCTTTAGCAGGGGCATTTCGTGCCCACATCTGTGTTTTAGAAACCTATCTCTCTGGTGATATACATAGCAGTGTGTTTGGGAAGGAGGAAGGATGACTGCAAGGGAGGTGGACTTCAGTGGTGCCAAATTATGTGCACCTTTTTTTTTTTGCAGATGATTCTAAATGTTTTGTGTGCATTTCTCACAACAGTGAGTGTGAGGAAAGTACAGCTGGTTCAGAGATAAGTGGACCTACCTAATGTCTCATAGGTCCTTAGTGGCAGAGGCAAGAAGTTCAACAAAGTCTCCATGCTTGGTACTTCCCATGGGGGAGACCCATGATGCTTTTGCATGGCCATCTGAGTTAGAGGTGAAGGGGCTACACAGCACAGGATCGTGTTTAGGAGACATTGGGGAGGTGAGAGAGACTTTCTAAATGTCTGATGTGAAGAGGTGCCCAGAATCAGAAAACATTTGCTGCAGAATCCCAAGTAGCTTCAGAGGTGGCACTGTGTGATGCCACGTTCGGTGTCAGGTGCAGGCGGCTGAGCGTGGGACTTTCATCCTGAGGAAGGATTCCAGAGCTGCCCAGATGTGACAGGACACCAGTAGTTTCCATTCAAAAGCCATGTGGTTCTACTTGAGGGCTCCCACTGCCACATCCCCCTTTGGCAGGGGATTGAACCCAGGGCCTTGCACACGCCAAGCAAGTGCTGTACCCCTGAGCTGCATCCGCAGCCCCACGCTGGCTTGTTCCAGACAGCTTGAGCCATGCAGTGAATAATGACAATATCGGACTGTAATAAATTCATAAACAATTATTTAAAATTAGTGAGCAGGCCCCTTTCCTGAAAAGTCAATGAATCCAATACAAGTAGAAAGTCACCATTTTGCAACTATCATAGTAATAATTCAAAAATTATAATTCAGAGTCACCAGTGAGTAATTCTAAAGCCATTCAGCGAAAGGTGGGCAGTCATAATATTTGCATAACTTTTTAAATTACATATTGCTTATTAATTAAAAGAGGGCAAAGATAGGTATTTAGTGGAGAGATTTGGCAGATCTTCCCATGGCCAAGTTATCAATCCAGTAGCAAGCAAATGACCTCAGGGGCTTCTCGATGCGATGCCGGAGAAGGATGGACCAGACATCTCTGTAATATAAACAGAGGCAGCATCAGATAAAACCAAAGTGAAGGGATATTCTGTAAAAACAAGACTACATCCCCTGAAAATGTAAATATGAGGAGTGGAGAACAAGACTTTCTCAAGAAATTGTGGTGACTAAGAAGAAATCGGAGTATGACAGATAACAGTGTGTGTTCTCTGATTGGAACCTGCATTGTGGGACAAAGCTCCAAGATATTTTTGGAACTATTGAGTAGTCTGAGTATGGACTGTGTATTATGTGATAGTATTGTATCATTGTTAAATTTTTATTTTTATTTATTTTATTTATATATTATTTTTGGTACTGGTGGTTGAACCCAGGGGGCATTTTACCTCTGAGCTATATCCCCAGCCCTTTTTATTTTTCTGTTTTGAAACAGGGTCTCACTAAGTTGCTGAGGCTGGCCTTGAATCTGTGATCCTCCTGTCTCCGCCTCCCAAGTACTAGGATTACAGGCATGTGCCACCACCCTGGCTTATTGTTCAATTTCTTGAGTGTGATATTGGAAAAGTATTACTAGGTTCTCAACTTAGATTACTCAGGAAAAAAAATGGGGAGAGAAAGGAGAAACAAACTTGACAAAATGCTGATAATTAGTGAGTAAACATGAAGTGCTTTCAGTGTTCATTACACTGTCCTTTAGATGCAGAAATTTCCAAAGCAAAAGCTGGAGCAATTTTTGTTGGTGAGTCTGATTTCATCACGAAGTAGGCCGAAGGATTTTCCCCAACACTTAAAGCAAGTGTCATTTTGTTAAAGAGAAATCTTGCCTGACTGAAATACTGAATTTCTTTAATGTGATAAATAAGAAAATAGGTAATAGAAATCCATAGCTGATGTTTAAGATTTATGAAGTATTTGATACATCTCCTTATTAGAAGCCATGAAAAAAATTTAAAAATTTTTACTGAGGGAACGAGAGGCTAGTGAAGGATTGGTGTTTTATTGCTCATAATTACTTAAAAGACACCCTCCCCCACAAAAAAGCCTGCTTAATATAAGAATTGATGAGTACATTTGAGAATGGAAAAATGTAGAGAGCCACTTCAGAACTGAGTGGAGAGAAAAATCTTTTGAACCGTTTACGTGTGAGTTGTAAGAGTACAGAGTAGAATCTCTCACCCGCTCATCAGTTGTGGTGGGCATAATATTTGTGGGTGAAACCACTTCTTTCCAGGAGTGGAGCAATTACCATATGGAGCAAGAATCAGAAAAGTCTCTTGAGCACCCAACAGATGATGACAGAGGAGCTCCCTGCAGGGTTGCATATTTAAGGAGAATTATCCCCATCTCACATGTTAGTTAAGCATTGACTTCTCACTTAAAGAAAGAAGAAAAACCCCAAAAGATTGATCTAAGTTGGTAATATAACACTGTCTGAAATTTATATAACAGTATTTTGGCAGTCATTTTTGCAAACAAAATTATCTCACTTTGGTGAGTAGGGATGAAGGTTTGGAAAGTGTCATTCTTGCCATTTTGCAAATGAGAAAATTTAGTCCAGAATGGGCAAGATGGTTTGCCCACCTCTGTAGTTAATCCACAGCTGGAGTGTGAGGTTAGATTTTTGCTCATTGTGGTTTCTGTAAGTGAATCTGGAGGTCAATATAGCACAGCATAAAGCAAAGAAAGTTAAAATCAGATTGAGAATGTCTTGTATATGAGAATGTCTTGTATAAGGAGGCAGAAAGCTGAGCATGGTGACACATGCTTGTAATCCCAGTACTTGGGAGACTAAGACCGGAGGATCCGGGTTTGCAGATAGCCTCAGCTATTTAGTGAGGCCCTCTGCAACTTAATGAGACCCTGTTTCAAAATAAAGAATAAAAGAAAAAAATAGGACTGAGGGTGTAGCTTGGAAGTAGAATGCCCCTGGGTTCAATCCCCAGTACTGAAAAAAAAGGAGTCAGAAGGTAAAATTGATTCAGTTTCACTAGAAGAGCAACATTTGGGTTCTGATCCCAACTAAGTCACTGTGTGACCTCATGTGCTGGTCAGCAGCCTCTCTGTTTACTTCCCCATCTGTAAGATGGACATCATAACATCTGCACTAACTACCTCAGAGGCTTGGGGGGATTCAGTGAGAGAATTGATGGAAAAACTCTGATAAAAGTTTGGAATTTGTTTTGATCTGAGTGTTTAAGAATCAGCTTTTGGGGCATTTCATGGATAATAATGAATTTCCTGTTTTGAAGGAAGACTGTTCTTCAGGATCAGTACAAAATAATTTCTCCTGGTAGATAGATTTGTGGTCGAATGAGTGATTGAATGAATGAGCACTCTGAGGGATGCGTGGCAGTTCATGGTAGTTGGAACGTGGCATTCACACTCTGGTATTACTTCTGTAAGACACTGAGACTGCTGAAGGAAAAGTCATGTTATGTGTATCCATTTCCTGATTTTCCTAGTTTGTGAGAGTCTGGCAGTGCACAAGGCAGCATACAGTTTTGCATATAGTAGTCATTTAGTGACAGACGGACATTCTCCATATGCATGGTTAGGCAATATTTCACCATTGTGCAAATGTCGAGGAGTGCACTTAAGCAAACCTAGACACTAGCCTACTACTCACTTAACCTGTGTTGTACCCTGTATTACTATACTGGTTACTGCAGACAATCGTAAAACAATTATAAGCATTTGTTTATGTAAACATAAATGTATTTAAAAGTGTGGTATACAATAAAAAGTGGTGTTCTATGCAGGGCACTTACCATAAAAGGAGCTTGCAGGACTGGAAGTTGCTCTGGGTGAATCAGTGAGTGAGTGTGAGCGCAGGCCTGGGACTTTACTGTGCTCTGCTGTAGACTATATGAACACGGAACACTTAGGTTACACAAGTGTGTGTATACATGCCGGGGATGGAACTCCGAGGCATTCTACATTCAAGCTATACCCCCCTAGAATGATTTTATTTCTTATTTGGAAATAGAGCCTCACTAAGTTGCTGAGGCTGGCCACAAATCTGAGATTCTCCTGTCTCAGCCTCCCAAGTACTGGGATTACTGGTGGCCTGTGCCACCAGGCCCTGCTTTAGACTATGGGGATATTGTTTGTTTGTTTGTTTGTTTGTTGTACTGGAGATTGGGCCTAGAGGCATTCTACCTCTGAGCTACACCACCAGCCCTGTTTTAATTTTTTTATTTTGAAACAGGGCTTGAGGCTAGCCATGAACCTGAGATCCTCCTGTCTCAGCCCCCCAAGTACTGAGATTATAGGTGTGTGCCACCACTCCCAGTTTTACATGAAATTTATTTAAAATATTTTGTCCTTCAGTAACAAATCAATCTTAGCTTACTATAACTTTTGCTTCCTAAACCTTTTTATTTCATCTTTTGGGCTCTTAGAATAATACTCAGCTTAAGAGGCAGATGCATTGTACAGCTGTACAACATATATTTTCTTTGTATCCTCATTCTATAAGTCTTTTTCTTTGTTAAATTTTTGTTTTTATTTATTTTGTTACTTTTTGAACTTTCTTGTTAAAAACAAAGCCACAGCACACATGTTTGCCTTGGCTACACACAGAGTTAGGATGGATCAGTCGCACCACCTCCACATCTTGTCCCCCTGGAAGCTCGTCAGGGGCAGTGACACAAATGAAGCTGTCATCGTCCCCTGTGAACAGTGCCTTCAGCGCCTGCAGGACCCACTCAGGGCTGTTTTACAGTAAATGTTTTGTTTTTTATAAATAGAAAGACTACACTCTTAACAGTAAAAGTAGAATAAATACATAAAACAACAACATAGTTGCTTATTATTAAGTGTTCTGTATTGCACACAATTGTATGTGCTGTACTTTTACATGCTATTTTTTATTTTTGTTTGTTTTCAGAATTTCATAGGTGCAATATAATTATACATCATATTGAGATTCAGAGTGACGCATTCATATACGCGCACAACATCTCTTGAAGTGGTTTCTTCCAAACCCATCCCACTACCCACCTCCACCTTCCCTGTACATGCTAGTAAGGTTGTTAGGGAGACCTTCATATATTTACATAATATATTTTAACTGTTTTCCTCCCTTAAGTCTTCTTTCCTCTTCTCTCCTCCTCCCTAATCCCTTTCTACTATTCTACTGGTCTTGTTCCTTATTATCATGAAGTTCTTTTAAAAAAATGTGTGTGTGTGTGTGTGTGTGTGTGTGTGTATGCTTTTATTGATGCATTGTAGTCTCACATCATAGTGTAGTTCAAGGCGATGGGGACATACCTGCACACAGCACTGGGTGAGTTTCTCCCCAGCTCCTTCTCCTTCCCCATACATGACATTGAGATTGGCATTGATAATTTCACTTATGTACAGACTGTCATTGGAAGTGTTTTCTTCATTAATTCTCCCCTCCCCCCACCACCACCCTCCTGTGGACCACCTCCCTCGCTCCACTGGGGTTTCTCCTCCATTATCTAAAGTCACTCTTGTTTCTCTAGTATTCTCGATCTTTTGTATGTGAAAGAAAACACAACCCTTCATTTTCTGTGACTGGCTAACCTCATGTAACGTAATGTTCTCTAGGTCCATCCATTTTCCTGTAAATGACATAACTTTGTTGTTCTTTATTGCTGAGTAGAGTTCCATTGTGTGTATATCCCACAATTTTATAATTCATTCATCTGCTGATGGACACCTGGGTTGGTTCCATGATTTGACTATTGTGAATTGTATTGCTATAAACATGAACATACATGTATCACTGTAATATGCTGATTTCAATACCTCTGGAGTTATATAGCTGGATCATATGGTGGATCCATTCCAAGTTTTCTGAGGAATCTGCTCTATTTTTTATTTTGAAACAAGGCTCTCAACAACTTAGACCCTGTTTCCAAATAAAAAATAAAATCAGTCTGGGAGTATAGCTCAGAAGTAAAATGAGGTCCTGAGTTTCATCCCAGCAAAACACACACACACACACACACACACACACACACACACACACACACACACACTTATGTAGCCTAAATGTACTATGTACTAAGACTTGGTTTGTTGTTGTTGTTGTTTAAATCAAAGGCTCTTTGGGTCTCATGTAATTGGTGACGTGGTCTCATTCAAGAGCTTTCCCCTCTTTCTCCTGCTCTTGGGGGTCTGTGTTTTGGTATTACTAAAGTGATTTAACTAGTTTATTTCTTGGCACTTTGTTAGAATTTGAAAAAAAAAAAAAAAAAAGTTGCTTTGTTTTTACTGAAAATGGATTTTCTTTGCCCTGGGGGATCTTAATTCACATAGTGGTATAGATAGGAGATGTTCTTGTCATAGTGCTGTGGTGTCCACTGCGGGGTTTTGTGTGTCCCCAGATTATCTCTGCCTTCAGAAATGGACATTCAGAAGCCCATTGATGGGGGAAGCTCAAATTTCAGTCACAGGGGGAAAAAAAGCACACTTCATCCTTTCTTTCTACTGAACACAGGCAAAAACCACTGTATGGACTATGTAGAGCAGCTACTAGAAGACTCAAAAGTAAATGTTAAACCAGGTGTGGTTGCACATGCCTGTAATCCCAGTACTTGGGAGGGTGAAACAGGAAGATCTCGGATATGAGGGCAACCTCAGCAAATACAGAGACTCTCAGCAACCTAGCAAGACCCTGTTTCTAAACAAAAATAAAAAGGACTGATGATGTAACTCAGAGGTAGAGTGCCCCAGGGTTCAATCCCCAGTACAGATAGATAGGTAGATAGACTAGGAAGGAAAGAAGGAAGGGAGGGAGAGGTGGGAAAAGGAAAGGGAAGAAAAGAAAGAAAGGAGAGAGAGAGAGAAAGAATGAGAATATAGAAGAAAAGGAGAAAGAGAAGAGAGGGAAGGTGGGAGGGAAGGAAAGGAGAAGGGAGGAAAATAAGATTTAGGATAGTTCTCTCTAGGTTCACACAGCACATCAGTGGGAGAGGTGTGATTTAACCCTATACATGGTTCAGACTCACCCCTCCCTATTCTGCTCTATAGACATCCCTGCTGTCAGCTCCTCCCCTCCCTTAAAGGCACCTCATCATTGGCACTTTCCTCCTTTTTTTAAAGCATTGTTGGCTTGACATGGAAATGTGAGCTCCTGTTATGGTGATTTTTGTTTCTGTTTGTTCAACAGAGTTTATTCCTCCATCTGGTCATATCCTTTGTCCATTGGTAAATTTCATTCGCTGAGCTGGTTTTATTTTACTTGATCTTTGTGTGCTGTGTACATGATAAAGATATTAAGTTGTTCCTGCTACCATTGTTTTATAATTTGTCTTGCACTTTGCTTTTTAAACATAATTAAAAATTTTTACATAGTGATAAACATCCATCCTCTTTTCCTGTTTCCTGTTGAGCTTAAAAAGGCTTTCCTCTTGCAGAAGTTTGGCAAACATGGGGAGATATTTTTAAAAGAAAGCTAGGGGTTGTAAGGACAGCTGCAGGAAATGCAGCATTTATTATTTTGTCTGTTTTTGCTGTTTCCCTCAGTGTCATGTTTGTTTCATAATCCCTCTCCCCCAACACATACAGTGTTCAAACAAAGGTTTCCTTGCTAAAATGGAAGCCAAATTATGGGGAGATTCTGCCTTGGGAATGGAATTTATCGTTTCCAAAACACAGAGGGAATTAGCAAATTTAGAAGATAATTTGCAATACACTAAACTGAGGAGATACCCAAAGTGTCTTGCCATAATTTTCTTCTACATATTACCCATTGTTATGACAGAAATACACCAAACTTTTCATTTGAAGCTTTAGAAAAACCTCATCATATTTTTATAGGCATACAGTTTAAAAAATAAAAGTGGTTCCATCAAACTCATCCTAAAAAACAATAGTCCCCTGACACTGACTCCATTTTAGCCCCCTTTTCTACTTCCTTTCAACTCTTTCCATGGAATCTCCCTCCCTGCCCTCCAGTGCTCGGGATTGAACCTAGGGGCAATCTACCTCTGAGCTACACAGGGTCTCCCTGAGTTGCAGAAGGCCTCAGTAAATTGCTGTGGTTGGCTTCAAACCTGCAATCCTCCTGTCTCAGCTGCCCAAGTACTGGGATTACAGGTATGCACCACCATGCCTGGCTACTACCATATCTTAGAGCTCTTTTTACAGATCTTTTAATGTGTTTTCTCACCTGTCTCTTAAGTGATATGGGAATATTGTTACTCTAAGTTTTGAATCCAGGCTTTCTCTATCACTGGCTTCCTGCTGTCAAAGGTGAAGACTTGGCCTTTTTCTGTGCCTCCTTCCTTCTTCCTCCCTCCATTTCTGCTTTGCACCTTCTGGATTCCTGTCCTGTCTTTTTCCGTACTTCTCCATCTTTTGTTTAGCTTACTTTTCAGAGCCTGCATTATTACAGTTTGATAAATGCTATTTGCAGCCAATCCATGTGGTTTCCAATAGTTACTTCTCCTTTTCTGCACAATATTTTGCTTCCTGTAGGGTTAGTAATTGCCTTGCTTTTTGTGTTACTAGTTTTTGTATACTTATCACCCCCAAGTGATGACTCCCCTCTTAGTTTAATACAGACACTATTCTGCTAATCTCCTCTCCTTGAAGACATGTCTCCAGAGCATTTGTCTGGCCACTTCCTAGTCCAGATGTGTGGGCTACTACACAGCTTCCCTTCTCTTCACTGGCAACCCAGCCAGACCCATTTCTTCCTTTCTCTGTGTTTACGTACTTTGTAGAACATAACCCCTACAATTTCTGGAAAAGAGTATATAGGTGATAAATACTTTTAAATCATATATATATATACATATATATATATATCAAAAAGGTTTTAACTTATCTTTTGGTTTATGCATAGTTATAATACAGCTAGGTATAGAATTCTAAATTGGAAATCGTTTTCCCTAAGAATCTGAAGACATTTTTCCAGAAGCCTTTATTTCCAGTGTTGCTTTAAAAAGCTCTCATTCTAATGACTTTTCATATAAAGCTTGTTTTTAATCTGTGGAGGCTGTAGAAGTGTCTCTTCTTTGTCCCCAGTTTCTGAAGTTCCATGACACTGAGTCTACTGATGTAGGTCTGCTTTCTTCTGTTGTGCTGAGCATTCAGGGATCTCTTTGAATTGGGAAGTTCATATCTTCTGTGAGGTCTATGCTACAGCTATTCTTGCTAGGTTGCTAAGGGTCTCACTACATTGCTGAGGCTGTTCTCAAACCAGCAATCCTCCTGTCTTAGACTTCCAAGTACTGGGATTACAAGTGTGCACCACCAAGCTCTGCTCTGATACAGTTTTTAAAAATTGGGAAAACATCAGCTGGAACATGCTATAAAAAGTGCTAACATCAAGGACAGTTCTAAAGCTGGTGCTTCCCCTGCAGCGGACTGTACTGTTTCCAGGGGCTGCTTACGATAGGTGGGCAGACTTCATGGTGGGGATTTTGCATCTTACTAAAGCCTAATTCTGCATGTGAATGGTGATCATAGCATATGGTCATGTGAGCTAATAATCTTGTTTTCTGCTCTCCTGCCAGCTTTTTGGAGACTGGGAAGCCCAGCTGCGGAGGATAATGAAGCTCATTGCTGGAGGTGGCTTGTCTATCACTGGCTCTCACAACATGTGTGGGGACTATCTCTACAGCGGCCACACGGTCATGCTAACACTCACCTACTTATTTATCAAAGAGTGTAAGTCTAAAACAGCTTTCCCTTATAATTTCCTCATCTACCACTTCCCCCTGGTGTCTGGTCCTTGGGAAAATCAGATTTTGCAGAAAGTTTGCTGAAGCAAGACAGGAAGCTTGAGGAGGGCGCAGACTCACCTTGGCAGCAGGCCTGGCACCCAGGAAGCGTAGAAGGATGCTGACTATGCTTCTTGAGGGGAAGTCTTGTCCTGGGTGGAGGCAGTTTCCAGAAGGACCTACAGGGTACATTATAAGCCAGTGATACAGCTACCGTAAAGAGCCAGAAGGAGATCTCCTAAGGACACAAAAATCCAGCATCAGTCCTGACGGGATGATGGGAGACCATTTGTTGACTCAGCAGCCACGATTTCAAGCACTTGACACTGCACCACAAGCTGAGGGTACAGAGAAGGGTCCGATGATATCTCTACCCTCAGAAAGGCCATGGGCTCAGGGATGAGGCGAGCAGGAAATGGGAAATTTCTTTTAAGAAATGTACTTAAGCTGGATGTGATGGTGCACGCCTGTAATCTAGGTACTTGGAAGACTGAGCCGAAAGGATCGTAGGTTCAAGGACAGCCTCAGCAATGCAGTGAGACTCTCAGCAACCTAGTGAGATATTGTCTCAAAATTAAAAGGAACTAGGGGATAGCTCAGAGGTAGAACACCCCTGGGTTGAATCCCCAGTGCAAGGAAAGGGAAGGAAAAGGACTCAAATATTTTACTATGAGCTGGACATGGTGGCATACACCTGTAATCCCAGTACTTGAGAAGTACTAGGGAAGTACTAGTACTGTCTTGCTAAGACAGAAGGATCACAGGTTCAAGGCCAGCCTTAGCAACTTAGCAAGACTCTCAGTAACTTAGTAAGACCCTGTTTCAAAATAAAAAATTTAAAAGGGGGACTGAGGGTATAGCTCAGAGGTATAATACCCCTGGGTTCAATCCCCAGTACACACACACACACACACACACACACACACACATTATTGTGAAACAAAGCTGGGTATAGTGGCACATACCTGTAATCCCAGCTACTGAGGAGGCAGAGACAGGAGGATAGCAAGGTCAAGGGAAAGCTGGGCAACTTAAGCCCTGTCTCAAAAACAAAATTTTAAAAAGAGCTGGGGATGCAGCTCAGTGGTAGAGTATACCTGAGTTCAATACCAGTACAGGGAGTGAGGGAAGAAGGGAGGGGTTAGTAGTACTCAATATTTTGTTCTTAAGAGCAGTTTAATGAGCATTATACAGGCAGTTTCTATGAAGAGCCATAAGTAAATTCTACTGCCATGGTTTCCCAGTGAAGGGCTGCACATTGCAGTCTGGCAGTGTATTGGGAGCATTGTGGCACTTCCTGGAAGTTTATGTGGTTGAATTCTGAATATGGGCGATGATGAGAAATGAGAATGAACAGGTCTATAGGAACCAGATCATGGAGGGTTCCCTAGGCCACAGTACAGAGTCTGAAGTAACATCCAGTGGAGATGGGTGTCCACTGAGAGGTTGGAATCAGTGGACCAGTGTCATCTTACTTGTCCTCTGAGAGGAAGAAATCACTCTTGCAGCAACTTGCAGGATGGACTAGAGAGGGATGAGACCAAAGTTCAGAGGAAAAGTTAGGTGGTTGGCTGTTGCTATAATCAAGGGAAAAGGGTGGTGATAGTCAGAACTACCATATGGCCATCAGGGATGGAAAGAAACAGAGGGTACTGAGAGAAAGGGGGCAAGAGAGTATGAAAGTTAAAGTAGATGGCATACCTGAACACTAGTAGAGTTTCACAGAGAATGAATAGTATCTACTATTAGTTGTTGCATTATTCAGGTAATAGGTACATTACTGAAATACATTCCTGCCCTAACTATGCCTTTAAAATTGCAAACCTCTGTCATTCCTTCTACTTCTGATCCCCCTATCCTATTCACCTTTTTTAATTTTCCTGTAGCCTTTAATACCTTCTAATATAGTATACAACATATCTATTATAATTAGTCTCTGATCTCTCTTCCCTCTTAGGAAGTGTCTCTCCACAAGGGCAGGCCCTTTGCCTGCTCTGTTCATTGACCCGATTCCTAGAGCAGTGCCCGTCCCTGGCATACAGCATGTGCCTAGTGAATACTGGTTGAAGGAATGACTAATGCTTAGAACTCTTCAGAATCCAATAAAAGCTTCAATCTTCTCCCCTGCTGTGGGGAAGGTAGATCCATTCAAAATTTTTTGCCTAAAATTGCAGACCCTCTGAATTCCTACCCATTGAGAATGCACATCGAGAGGCATGTGATAAATATTTTGATGTTTCCATCTGGGGACTCCTCAGATCTGGCTAGAGACAAGTATTTTTCTGACACAGTTCTACCTTTGGGAAGAAATTCAGACTAAAATTCCCAGGCATTTTATTCTTCTTTTATTTGTATTGAGAAATGAAAATCTTGAGCCAGGCATGGTAGCTCACGCTTGTAATCCCAGCATTCGGGAGGCTGAGACTGGAGGATCCAGGTTCGCGGCCAGCCTCAGCTACCTAGTGAGGCACTTCGCAACTTAGACCCTGTTTGAAAATAAAGAATTAAAAAATAGGGCTGGGGGTGTAGCTCGGAGGTAGAATGCCCCTGGGTTCAATCTCCAGTACCGCAAAAAAAAAAAAAAGAAATGAAAATCTCAAAAACTTTCAGATTCTAGTTGCAGAACATAGAAAGCAGATAAGACAGTTGTCTCAATTATAATTGCTTACTTCCTGTATGAGGATTTATGGATCAATAAATACTAATTTTCATATAGAGCATTAACCTCAAATTAGCTACAGGTAAATTTACTTAAATGCCAGGGGACAGAATTTTTAATAGAGGAGCATGATACTTGTCTTTTAAACTGCATTTATGATTACATGAATCAAGTAATAACCAAATATAAATCGCTAGTAAAATCACTATATAAAGAGCTGTTTCCATTCTAACCTTGATTATAGCTAAACAAAAGCCTTTAGGTTTCTAGCCCAAGAGGTCTGCTTTCAGAAGGAAGACCTAAGGTAATCAGACTCAGAAGTAGTGTAGTAGAGGCGTGGTTGGGTGTGCTTAGTGTTATTTGAACAATGTTATTTGATTGTGTATTTCTCCTCTTTTCAGATTCCCCTCGACGACTCTGGTGGTACCACTGGATTTGCTGGCTTCTCAGTGTCGTTGGAATCTTCTGTATTCTCTTAGCGCATGACCACTACACTGTGGATGTGGTGGTGGCATATTACATCACCACGAGACTCTTCTGGTGGTATCACACCATGGCCAATCAGCAAGTGAGTGTTTCTCCCATTTGATTTTAGCTCCTGGCTTGGTGCTGCTGGCTTGGGCAGGTATTGGGGAAGTGGGTAGAAATACAAAGAATCTACAGGTGTCTTAAGTTTCCTCTTTTTTGCTGGATTGAGATGGGGTCTTGCTATGTTGCCCAAGCTAGCCTTGAACCTCCTGGGCTGAAGCCTCAGCCTATCAAGTAGCTGGGACTATAGGCTTATACCATCATGCCCAGCAAAAAGTTTCTTAAGAGGGAGTCAGCTAAGATTGTCTTTGTGCCCTTGATCCTTTTCAGAATCAAGATGAAAATGTGTGTTAATATAATGATACAGGAGATTTTTTCCATCTAAAACAAGTATCATACTCCCTTTGTCTATGAAAAATATTTTCTATTCCTGTATCTACCCTCTTCTCATTATCCCAGACCCCTTACCAGTTTAATATTTAACATGTCATGAAGTCTTTCCATTTTTAGCATAAGATAGTGAATTTTAAAAAAAACTTGGTTGCTTATTGAGACGCAAGAGATAAGTGAGGCCCCAGCTTTCCTTGCCCCGCTGGATTTGGGGTTGCTTGGTTTTCTGCTGGAGTGGGGCCCAGCAGAGGACGGTGAGCTGAGAATGAAGCTGGGCTCGGCTCTGTGGGTGGCCACAGGGGAGGTCCGAGGGCTCTTGTGAATTTTAACATGGGAGGTTTTTGAACTTAAAAAGATAGATTGTAAAAAAAATATATATGTTTGTTATCATAGGTGCTAAAGGAAGCTTCCCAGATGAACCTCCTGGCCAGAGTGTGGTGGTACAGGCCATTTCAGTACTTTGAAAAGAATGTCCAAGGAATTGTACCTCGCTCTTACCATTGGCCCTTCCCCTGGCCAGTAGTCCACCTCAGTAGGCAAGTTAAATACAGCCGGTTGGTGAACGACACATAACAGCTGGAAAGGGGGGAAACAGGAACTGTCCGAAGTGCTAAGAACTCCGCGAGAGAAGATGCCATAAAACAAACACCTCCCTAATCCTATTATCTTTGAACAGTTACCTTGACTTAACCTATTGAGTTACCTGGTCAGCACTGTGATCTTTTTTTCTCTCCAAAGGACCTGCGTGGGACAACAATAAAGAAAATTATCATGCACTGTACACATTTCCTGTTCATAAGTTTGGGATTTACATAACCCGCAACCACCATGTTCCTTTATATATGATGCAACAGCATAAATGTAAGCTTTTATATCATAAGTTCTGGTCTTTCCAGTCACATCTGGAAATAAAGTGTATTATTTTCTTGGGAAAACATACTTTTCATATCTCTTGCCCCAAAGATTGGGCTGTAAGCCATTTTCTAGCAAATGTCTCTATGAAGGTTTCTAAGTACCTGAATGGGGTTCGATTCTGAAATCTTTCTACCTGTTGCACCGCTATTCAAATAAAAATGACTGACACAGAGGGTTTGGAAACTTTGGGTTTTGTAAAATCAGCAGAGACGGTGTATCAAAAAGTGCAAAAAAAAAAAAAAAAAGATTCTGTTATAAAGTGATTTTCTAAGTATTTCCTAACTTTATTTTTCAAAATAATGTTATGAAAACCAAATTTAAAGATTTTTACATGTCAGAGAGAAGAGAGTTAAAATTTAAAACTGCTTCTTGGGAGAGAAATTTGTCTATGTTTCTAGTGCCTTTCTTGTCTTGATTGTATGGTCAGTCGGCAATCTTAAATGTTTTTATTTAAAATAAAGTATTCCATGAAAATATAAATGTATGTATACACTAATAAATTTTGCATTTATAAAGCTGAATTAAATCAGAAGACTGCTTACGGTTTTAAAACTGCTTTGAATTAAAGAATGGGGATGTTAATTAGAGAGTCAGAACCCGTTCACATATTGTGAGCACATGGCGCTGACATGCACCCTTAAATTATTTTATTGTCTATTTGGTAGTTCCATTTTACCTACTCAATGAAAACAGCCATGAATATCTTTTTTTAAAGAGAGTTTTGAAAATGATCACTTACCTAAAACTTGAAAGCTACAAATTAGTTATCCATATTCTCATGACAATTTTGTTGGTGAACAACAACAAAAAGAGAGATCTATTTCTTTAAAATATATTTGTGCAGAAACTGCATGAACTCTTAAGTTTTACTCCTAACATATGTATGTTTGGGAAAGTGTTCTATTCTATACTTGCCAATGTGGAGAACAAATAGTTTTTTAAGAATGAAGAAGTGCATATATATATATATATATATATATATATATATATATATATATATATATATCCATTCTGTATTTTATGTGCAGCAAGCAGAATTATCTTCTGTAGGGTTTTTTTGTGTATTCACAAGGTGATATTTGTATTGTAAAACAATAATGGTGAAGGAAATAAAAAGGCTTTTAAAAATTTGTTTGTTTTAAATCTTTGTAAAGTTATTATTCCAGAGAGTATACTGATATCTTACAGCTTACCTAAATCATAAATTAATCAAAATGCACTTTTTAATAAAAACCGATACTTAAATGGCTATTCTTGCTAGTGTGTCCACATTCTTTACAAAAGTTATAAATGAAGTTGCAAAAGCAAGATCGAAAACCGAGTTTCAGTATTTCTTCACTGAGTTTGGCACGGGTCCTTTGGTGATCGTCTGTTTATTTTCCCTCGAGTGTCTTTAAAATGTCTTCTTCAGTAACCTCTACAGATTATATTATTTCCAATATATAAAAAGAATTGCAGAAAAGTTTAATTCAAATTGTAAACCATTGTTTGCTGACAATTTTGAATTCTCTAATTCTCAATCAAGTGTCTTGCTAACTCTTGTCCTGTAGCTGGAGCTGATGTAGCTTTTCTAGTTTAGATGGAAAGCAAAGGTAAAACTAAAGTGAGAAACACATCGAAAGTACTTTGGAAATCAGTGGTAATAGAAAAGAACCCTTTAAAAAGATGATTATTAGCTGGGAGTAGTGGCACATGCCTGTAATCCTGGTACTTGGGAGGCTGAGACAGGAGAATCAGCAACTTAGTGAGACCCCGTTTCCAAATAAAATAGGGCTGGGGGTATAGCTCTGAGGTTCAGTTCCCGCTACCACCACAAAACAAAAACAAAAAAAAAATTAAGGTGATTATTTCCAATGTGAACAAAGGAAGGTGTTAACATTGGAAGCCTGCCTTTGTTGAAGGATGTGTTCAGGGAGCCTCAAGATGTGAGGCCAATAAAACTGTCCCCCATGGGGCTTTGAGCTTGTGTGTCAGACAGGGAACATGATGTGCTCTTAAGACAAACAGAACAAAATTAGGATAGGTCTGTGTTTAACTGTTAGAGCTTATGCTAACTTTCTTAACTCCATACTGAAAGGAAAAGTAAGTTGAGTTAAGTGAAAATCATTGGCACATGCTAAAAATAGGATTTTCCCCCCTAAGGAAGTTGAAATAATTACATGAAAAATTCACGATTGTGAGGTAGTGTGTCACATGTGTGCCAAGAAATTCACTCACTGATTTTTTTTTTTTCATGTTCTCCAGTGGATGTATCGTGTGGCTCTTCTAGTCTGCAGATCCCATGAAGGACAAAGAGAGACTCATTGTATTCTGTAGAGTCATAATACCCTTGATAACAACTGCTGGAATAAGCACATGTACCTTTTTGTCATTTAGTTTGTTAAGCTAACGCCCTAGACAATAGCTTTCATTTACTTTTACTAATTTTATGTTAGGCACTTTGCATGTATGGGCGTGGTAACCCTCACACAACCACAAGGCATAGTTTTTAATCTCCATTTTACAGATAAACCAAAGTGACTCAGACGTATTTAATAACTTGTCCAAGGGCATGCAGCTGATAAAGTGAAAATCTGATTGGAGTCCAAGTTTCCACCCTCTCCCACCTTTGTAAATTCTGCAGTAGAAGCCTGCAGTGAGAGAAATCTCTGCCCATGGTAGTAAAACCAAGTAGGATGACTAAACTATGGACTGAGTACAGAAGGTTCACACTATAAGTTGGGAGAATTTTGTCAGTTTCCTAATTGATAAAGGTTTTATTTGTATCCCAAGCACATACCAAAATTTGTCATTTTGATAAACAATTCATAAACTTGATAAGTACCACATAAAACGAGATGACACCAGCCTTAATTTGACCACAATATACAAAAAGTTGACCAGCTGTCATCTTTGGGGTTTCTTTTGTGTGCTGGGGGTTGAGCTCAGGACCTCGCACATTCTTGGTGAGTGTTCTACTGCTGAACTACATCCCCAGCTCGGTCAACCAGGCTTTGAATTAACTAGGAAACATAATATGCTGAATTACTGTAGATTGATATCCTTTTGTTAGCTCCCTGTTACCAGAAACCTTACTTGGAACAAGTCGAAACTGTTGACTTAATTTTCTGTTTATCAGCACTTGTCTCCTAGTTCAAAAGACAATTTAGAAGGAAATTATGTGATCCCTGTCGTTAAAAGGACTTTTCAAATTTAAAATGATAATGGATATTATTCAATGAATATCTAACTACATTTATAACTTTTCAATTAGTTACATTTTTTTCCTACCCTTTTTCTGACTTCCTCTAGGTTTGAGCATTTTATTATTCACTTTATTTCTTTGTATGCCAAATATAATTCTTTAATTTATTGGTACTGGGGATTGAACCCAGGGGCATTCTACCTCCAAAATATATCCCTAGCCCTTATTTTTTATTTTGAAACTGAGTTTTGCTGGGTTGCTGAAGGTCTTACTAAGTTGTCCAGGCTGGCCTTGAACCTGCAATCTTCCTGTCTCAACCTCCAAAGGATTGAGATTACAGGTATGCACCACTGTGCCTGGCTTTGTTTGTTTGTTTGTTTGTTTGTTTGTTTTTAATGTTTAAGGCAGGTGCACACACCTATAGTCCCAGTTACTGGGAAGGCTGAGCTGAGGAGGAGGATCAGGAGCCCAGGGGTTCAAAATCAGCCTGGGCAACATAGCAACACCCCATCTCAAGAAACAAATGAACAAAATGTGTTTGATGGTTTCCCTGGAGTTTACAGTAGACATTTTTACCTAACCAAAGCCTGTCTTCCAGTGTAGTGTGGGTGCCTTATAACAATATACTCCCAATTATAACAATGCTGTCATTCATTTCACTTAACTAAGTGTCCTAACCACCTACCACTGTTACTGTTATTACTTTAAAAGAGCACTTGTCTTTTAGGTCAATTAAGAATAAGAAAAATGAATGACTTTGTTTATCTTCATCTATTCTTTTATGCTCTTCTTTATGTAACTTCAGGCTTTTAACCTGCATCCTTTTCGTCCAACCTAAAGAAATTCTCATTCCTCCCAGAGCAGTTTTGCTGGTGATGAATTCCTTCAGTTTGAGAAAAATATTAATTTCCTCTTTACTTTTGAAGGATAATTTTGCTGGATGTAGAATTCTAGGTTGCTGGGGGAGGGGACTGTTTAGATTTATTTCTTTCAGTGCTTTAAATGTTTCAATCCACTCTTGCATCCCTGGTATTTTGTCCTTAATCCTCCGTAAGTAATGAGTTTCCTTTCTCTGTCTTCTTTCAAATTTTTTCTTTGTCTTTGGTTTCTGCAGTTTAATAATATGCGTAGGTGTAGCTACTTTTGCTGTCCTCTGAGCTACCTGGAATAATAGTTTAGTGTCTGTTTAATTGTAGAAAGTTGTCAGCCGTTATTACTTCAAATATTTCCTGTATTTTGTTTGTTTTTTATTTATTTTTGTGTGTAGTGCTAGAGATTGAATCCAGGGGCATTCTACCTCTAAGATACACCCCCAGCCCTATTTTATTTTTATTTGGAAACAGGGTCTCACTACTTTGCTGACAGCCTTACTAGGCCATGGCCTTGAACCTATAATCCTCCTGCCTCCGCCTCCCAACTCAAATATTTCTTTAGTTTCTCTTTTCTTATGTTACACATTTTGAACTTGTCCCACAGTACTTGGCTGTTCTGTCTTTCCATTCTTTTTTTTCTTTTCATATTTCAGTGTGGAGGTTTCTATTGATTTCTCAAGCTCCCCAGTGGTTTGGCTTTGTCTGTTCTGATGAGTCCATCAAAGGCGTTATTCATTTCTATTACAACACTTACAATTTCTGTCATTCTGTGAGAAATAATTGGATCTTTTCTATCAAAGGAATAGTTTGACTTGGGCTCCATGTTGTAAAACTGCCATTGTGTAACTTTGTATGTGCTTGTATTTTTGTAAAGATAGCATTTCCTGGAAATTGTGAGTGCTAACCCCTCCCCTGACACCCCCTTCAGCCAATGGTGTAAAGGTTGTGAAGCTGTGTTCCCACCAATAGGAGCACAGCACAGAAGCCTCATGCTAAAAATGAAACGCCAGCAAGTTTCCTCCTTGTTGTTCTTGCACACTTGACCTTACTGGTGGCAGGATCCCTTTTTGCAAAAAGTAAAATTTTGCCGAGCTGCTTTCAAATGCACGTCTCTTTGTTTTCACAACGCCATAAAAATTTACTTCTAACAATTCTTTTTGGCTTTTAAACTTTTAATCCTTCTGCTTAAATTTCTCGTGTTTTCTTGCATGTTGTCGACTTTGTCCTTAGAGCCCTTAACTTCTCTGGTAATTTCAACATCTGTGTCATGTCTCAGTCTCATTCTGGTTCTTGCTTGGTATCTTCAGAGTGTATTTTCATGCCTTTTCACATGCCTTGTAATTTGTTTGTTGAAAGATGGACATATTGCTTTGGGAAATAGGGATTGCGGTCAGTAGGCCGTTAGTGTATTTGTAAATCAGTATGGGAATGTTTGCTTTATTATAGGTGCAAGATTCTCTGCATTCCTCTAATGTACTTTTTTGGCTCATCCTCTTGACTTTGGGCTTCCTTAAGTAGTCCTCCTTAGACATACTGTGTGTCTTACAGCTCTTCTAGCTTTACTCCATTGTTTTTCATACTGGGCTCTTATGATAAGATGTTGTGTAAAGGAATGCTCTCTAATCTCAGTCTTGTACTGACCCAGATTGTATTCAGACTTGACCATCCCCTACTCCTTTCCTAATTACAGTATTTCTAATCTACGTCCTTGGAGCCTTAGCTCCTTTGGATGGTTTTTTCCCTTTAAATTAGATGGGAAGGTTGGAAGAGATTAGAGGAGGGAGAGGGGTCCCCAGGAATTTCTCACTCTAGCACTTGTCTATACTCTACCTCCAACAATTCATCAGTTACCATGTAGCTATTGCTATCAATTTATGGCTCTGTTGGCTTCTGTTCCCCTAAGCAGATTTTGACCATATGACTCTAGATGTACCTGTCTCTCCAGAATTGGGGGTGATAATCAGACCTGTCACCTCAGTTCTGTCCAAGAAAAAGTTGCTTTTCATTGGTCCAAATTTTTCTTATTGAAGGGGCGGGAATAATGACTCCTAAGCTTTTTACATGCAGAAGCTGAGACGCAAAGTCCTTGGTAACACTGGGTCAAATTATTTTTGACCAAATTATTTTAAATTGGTCAAATAAATTTGGGAGACAGTGAATAAGCAGTTATCTATAGTATGTTCTTTTTTTTTTTTTTTTTTTTTTTTTTTTTTGCGGTACTGGGGATGGAACTCAGAGGCGTTCTACCTCCGAGCTATATCCCCAGCCCTATTTTTTATTCTTTATTTTGAAACCGCGTCTCACTAAGTTGCGTAGTGCCTCACTAGGTAGCTGAGGCTGGCCGCGAACCCGGATCCTCCGGTCTCAGCCTCCCGAATGCTGGGATTACAAGCGTGCGCCAACACGCCCGGCTCTATAGTATGTTCTTAATGACTGAGTCCACAAAGTTGTGCCCTACCAACTGTTAAAGAACTAAAAATGGCTATCAGAGTCTGGCTGAATGACTTCCAGCTCTCAACACAGAAGATGTCCAGAACAGGAAAAGATAACACTGGCATGGAAGCTGGAAGGGACATGTTCAGGTACCTTTTAATGATCATGTATTGGGAACTTTGAGGCCACTCAAGCTTTATTTACTGTGAGACTTGTATTTTTTTGTTTTGGAAACAGGCTTTCACTAAGTTCTGAGAGTCTCACTAAATTGCTGAGGCTGGTCTCAAACCTGTGATCCTCCTGTCTCAGCCCCCCAAGTACTGGGATTACAGGCATGCACCACCACATCTTGCTTATTATAAGAGTCTTTAATGTCTACCTATGGAGGACCTAGGATGCAGCTGTATGCAAGTCCAACTGTCTAGTGAAAATCTACAGTTAGGTACATACTGCTTATGAAAATGTATGTTCTTCAAATAACTTCATCAAGGAAAAAGACCTCTCAAGAGCTCAAGTTGGAGGTGGATCCCCAAAACTTGTAACTATGATGGGAGCCATGAGCATAAGGTTAAAGGACACTGATGTATGTTAAACAAAGGTGAATTCTGTCCTCTGAGAGAGCCTCCCATGGAGTGGGGTCCAGGCCTATTAGTCTGCAAGCCCCAATCTGCTGTGGCAGTCTCTGGCAATATCATTTCTTTTTTTTTTTTTTTTTTTTTTTTTTGCGGTACTGGGGATTGAACTCAGGGGCATTCTACCTCCGAGCTATACCCCCAGCCCTATTTTTTATTCTTTATTTTGAAACCGAGTCTCACTAAGTTGCAGAGTGCCTCACTAGGTAGCTGAGGCTGGCCGCGAACCCGGATCCTCC
>PVLC010010128.1:30211-51740 GCA_004027655.1 Graphiurus murinus | reverse complement strand
TCAGCGTGATTAGGTGAATGGTCCTGTATCCCAGTTAAGGAAAGATTGAGGCTGGAGTTGAAGCCCGGTCCCCCACACTACCCTGCACCTCTGCGGCAGGCAGGGACTGCTTACAAATGGAGCCTCCTCTAAGCTCTGCAGAGCAGGTGCTTCCTTGGGTTCGGCCGATGCTGTTCCTCAGAGCTGAGGACCTGTCTGGAGCACGTCAGTGGCTCCCGTTCATGTCAAATGAAAACTATACCCGTTTCTTCCTCTCTACTTCAGTCCTTAGTGTCTCCCTGTTTGGGGATTTCTACCGTGGAATGAACTGTGGTCACTGTGGAAGAAACTGGTCAGTGGCTCTGCAGAAGCTGGCCTGACATTTTTATGTGGAACTGATCAAAATCCACATCATAGTCTCCATGTGCTAGTAATAATGTAAGGAACTACCAACCAGAAAGCCCAACATGAGCCATAAAGTTTTGTTTCCTTTTCAGGTAACAAATCATTTCTACTGTCTTAAGTCTCTTCTTTAAAACTAACATGGCCGTGACTCAAGCGAGGGATAAGGATGTCAGTGCTCGCTCAACAATCTCCTCTGTTCCCAAACAGCGACTGATGTTTGGCGGCCCATGCTCAAAAATTTAAATCAGTGACCCTTCTAGATTTCCAGTATTTACTACAAGCAGAAAAATCCAAGGAGAGAAATGACTTCTAATATCACATCAGCCATCTTCGATGGGATTTTTTTTTTTTTTTTTTTTTTTTGCATTTCAGGACTGCCTTGTGTTTCCAAGCTAAGTTAAGGAGCAGAGGACTCGGAGACCAGGTGGTTGCAAGGTCAAGAACACAGTGTAGACATTACCATCCAGATTGTCCAGCAACGGGTTCCAAAGTAACAATGCTGGATTCCACTGCTGTTGCTCATTCTACAGATCAAGTTCACACTTTAAAGATGGATCATATATGCTCATCTAAGCAAACAGAAGCCTCACAGGACTTCAGATTTGAAACCCCCCCCCCTCCCCAGGAGTGTGGCCAAGATAGAATAGCCCTGAATTCCTTCCAGCTTTGCCTTGTAACAAACGCCCTGAGCTCTCACCTGTTGAGGGCAGGGAAGACTTTCCAATTTGTATCTGTTGTCAGCCTCATCCTGGTCATTAGTTTATTTTATTTATTTTTAAAATACTTTTATTGTGCATTATAGTCTCACTTCATAGTGTAAGTCACAGGGTAGTGACATACGTGCACACAGCACTCGTTGGTTGTTATTTTATGAGCTTGTCAAGCGATCAGGAATTAGGGGCTGGGCTTATGGTAAGTAGAATATATCTCAGCACGAGGTCAAAGGACTGTTACTGTGTAATGTCTAGTAATAGTAAGTGCATTTTATTCCTTGGCGTCCCATTCCTAAATAGGGAACAATTACTGGTGACTCTGTCTTAAGTAAGGCCTTCCTTTTTTCTCTTGACATCTTTCTAGCTTCTCCTGCATCTGCATTTAAAACAACTTTTTTTTTTTTTTTTTTTTTTTTTTTTTTGCGGTACTGGGGATTGAACTCAGGGGCATTCTACCTCCGAGCTATACCCCCAGCCCTAGTTTTTATTCTTTATTTTGAAACCGAGTCTCACTAAGTTGCGGAGTGCCTCACTAGGTAGCTGAGGCTGGCCACGAACCCGGATCCTCTGGTCTCAGCCTCCCGAATGCTGGGATTACAAGCATGCGCCACCACGCCCGGCTTAAAACAACTTTTTTTTTGAAAATTTATACATTCACAATGAAGAGAGACTAGTGTGATGAGTCTCCACACATCGTCCGCAAGGTTGAGCAATTTTCAACCTGTTACCTCTCCTGGCTCTTTGGCTTTATTCTCTTCTCTCCAAAATATTAAAAAAAAAAAAATTCAGATCAAGTTCATAAAATAATGTCATTTCACTTCTAAATACACATATATGTCTCTCTTAAAAATTGGTATTTTGTTATGCGAACATCATATCGTCATCACTTCTAACAAAATTAACAATTCTTTACTATTGTTTAGTATTCAGTCTGCATTCAAATTAATTACTGCAAAAATATCTTTCTCATTTTTTTCTTATTAAGTCAGAATCCAAATAAAATCCACCTATTGTTTATTTCACGGGTCCTTCCACCTTGAACAGGCCGTACCTGCATCCCTCGCCCAATGGTGGTGTCTCAGTGAAGGAACCAGGTGGGTTCTGGTGCTACGTGATTGTTGACCTGTTCCTCCAAGCTCTGTTTCAACTTCTAAACTGGAAGTTTGACCCGACTGCCTGGTTAGCCTCAGGGTCAAGGTTTTTGGTAAGAACTCCCACAGGTGGAGACTGTACTTCATGCGGCTTCAATCCAGGAGCCTCTCTGCCCCCAAGATGCGGAGACTACGATGGAGCCAGGGACTCGGGGTGGCTCCTCAGCTCCCAGTCTGGATTTGCCCACCGGCACTTTCCCAGCAGCCTTTGCTGCTCAGTGTCTCCACCATTGCTTCCTTAGGGAGCACAGGATGGCTGAGTGGCTTTCTAATTCCATTCTGGGTGTGCATCATTCTTACCTTTAATTACTGTGTAAAGAAGAGCTTTTATTCACCTAGGGTCATTTCCTTACCCTGAAATACAGTCGTTTTGGCAGAAGCAGCACGAGATAATCCAGTCCCCCTGGGGGTCGGATTAGGTCACATACCGTGCCACCCTCTGAGGGCTCTCAGCCAGTGAGCAGAGGCAAAGTCTTTCATGATGACTGGAGTCCTCTGGGACTCCTCCCTTCTCCTGTTTTTCTGACCTCATCGCCACCCCCCAACTACGGCACTTCAGCCATGCCGGCCTCCCTTCTGCTCCTCAAACCCAGCAAGCCCAGCCCACCCCAGTTTCTGCCCAAGGGCCCCTTTAACTGGGGGGGAGTTTGTCCTTACTTTTCTCACTTCCCCATATTCTTATCACATGGGAAGAGTGCCCCCAGAAGAGGGGTTTGCAAGTGTGGTCATGGAAACAGGCTGGGTCCAGCAATCTGGGGTCACCAGCCCTGCAGGGATTCTGATGTGTGCCTCCATTTAAGAATCACTGTGGTGCTGGGTGGGGTGGCACACACACATCTGCGATCCTAGTACTTGGGAGGCTGAGGCGGGAGGATCGCAGGTAGGAGCCAGCCTCAGGAACTCAGCAAGGCCCTCCACAACTCAGTGAGACCCTGTTTCAAAATAAAAAAATAAAAAAAAATAGGGCTGGGGGTGTAGCTCGGAGGTAGAATGTCCCTGGTTTCAATCCCCAGTACCATTAAAAAAAAAAAAAAATACTGTGGTGTACTTTACAAATACAGTGCCATTGATTTCCCCTAGTAACCGGGAGAGGTTGGTAGTATTTTATTATCCCATCTTACAAATGAGGAAACAGACCCAGTGATTCTCATTAAGGGGCAGGAAGGGGCCTGGGGCAGGACCCAGAATCTGCATTTCTTAAAAGTTCCCAGGCAATGATGCTGCAAGTTCAGGGACACTTATGAAGACAAGTGCTCTAAACATTGTAGATAGTTTGGTACATCTGAATGCTGAAGTTCCATAATTAATTTTCCCTTTGTAGAAGTAGCATATTAAAAACAAACAAACAAACAAACAACTGCTTTAGAGTTTGTAACACCTGTCGACCTATCAGCCTTCTAGTAATTAGATGTTTGCTTTTGTTTCCATCACCAGATAATGTAATATTTTCTCACTGGAAAAAAAAATAGTTCTTCTACTGTCCAAAGGGCAAGGCAGGCAGAGGCATAAGAGACGCAGAGGTGCAAAGAAATTCGAAATTCCTCAGTCTGTTTCAGATGAAAGGAACCTCAGAGAACAGGGAGCAGGGCAGGCTGAGTTCAATGCCGGGCAGATAAGGAATGTGTGGAGCTGCTGCTGGGAGGGGTGCAGCCCGTGGCAAAAAGCCTGGTTTAAAGACCTTTAAATTCAATTTGAAAATAAAACACTGTCGGGGTCACACAGAACAGGGCTGAGGTCGGGGGCTGGCCGCGCATTGCCAGTCTGCGGTCGGTCGGTCGGTCAGGTGCTGATTCCTGTCCGACCTGCTCCTTATATGCAAGGGGAAAATAAGGTCGCACAGTTGGTTGATGGCAAAAGCAAAATATGACTTGTAAGCCTGGGAGTTCTCCGGAGTTCACCACATTTGCTTTTGGAGAACACAAGTCCCTTGGATTGCTTTTTGGTTTATTTTTAAGTAGAGATTACAATAAAAAAAAAATCAAACTTGATAGCACACATGGCAGTTAAAATTAGCTTCCTCCTCCTCCACCAAGAGTGGGAAACCCTTTGTGCTATATTCAACCTCGTAAGTATCAGCCAACTACACAGAGGGTCAGGTCAGGCCAGCTCTGGAAAGGGGCATTTAAGAAACAGGTTGGTGGTAAGGGAATATTCAGGCAGGGAGGTGGCAATAAGTGGTTTCTTCTCATTCCACGTGAAATGATATATTCTCAGCAGCAGCAGCAGCAGCAGGAGGTTCTGGGAGATCTTTTTCTGGCGCCATCTTGTACTGGCGCCATCTTGTTTTTGACACAGCCTGTTCCACACCGGCTCTGCCTAGGAATTTCCTGGGGATACGGCCATGAGAAATTTGACACTACCGAGAGCACTTGTTCTCAGCCAAGTCCTGCCCCGGGAATTTAGCATCTCAGCCATCTCTGGGGTGAATTCCTCCCACCCTTGTGTCCCAGGGTGGAACAAGGACTCGGGGGGCAGGGCTCTCAGGACCCACAGAGGGGGCTCCGCAGGTCACACCGTGTTCATCATACCCATGTTATGCTGTGCGCCGCCTGGACTCAGTAAATAGATGCTGAGTAACACGTTGATGACCTTCAAGTAATAGAATACTCCCCCGCTTCAATCCTCAGAGCTTAAATCCCCAGTGCAAATGCCAAGTTCTGCCACCACAGCTGGAGTCAAGTTTATTCCACTGTGATTCCACTTACAGCTGTGTGGACTTGAGGTGGCCACTTAACCTCTTAGAACCTTAGCTGACTTTCAAGATGAGCACCGTGCATTTCTTTTGAGAGTTGGGGGTTTCTCCCTCCTGGGTGGGCTCCATCTGCCCCCTCCAGTTCTAAGATGTTTGCGCTTATAAATGAGCTGACTCAAAATAGGACTGCTCTGCGGTATCCTAGAAGTGACTTGTTGGAAGTTATAGGAAAATGTACATGCAGAGGTTTGTTCCTCATGCAACTTGGCAGTTAATCAATTGTTTCCCAATAATCGAGAGTGCTGGGAGTCAGACCCAGCTCCCGATCACCTATTCCAAGTGGCTGGAGGAAGGGACATGGCGATGTCACATTCCCTTTATTCTCACTTGGCTGCTACAGTTGCTTCTTTTTTCTGCCCCCTCCCCCCTTTTGAGATGGGTTCCTCACTCAAGCTGACCCTGAATTCCTGGACTCTCGATGATCCTCCTGCCTCGGCCTCCCAAGCGTCTGGGACCATAGGTGGGTGTCACTACGACCAGCTTCCATAGCATCTGATGAAAGTTTTTGCTCCCCAAGACCTTTTCCTTTTGATTCATCTGGCACACTATTGACAGGTTACTACCCCTAGTACACAGCTCTTTTCTATTTCAACACTGCTAAAAATGCCACGGCGGGTCCAAATTCTGAGCACACCACTCATAGTTCTTCAGGATTCCAACTCAGGCCGCCTTCCCAGGCCCATTTCCTTTCTCACTTGCTGCTCTCCTCACATAACTCAATGTTCCTCGCAAACCAGGTGGTTCTAAGCCTTATATTCTCCCACCCCGTCCTGCCACTTTCAGACCCCTCTGCCTCCGTTCTCTTGAGTCCCTCTCCCCATCCGTCTGTGCCTCGCTCAGCTACCATGGTCTGTCTTCCATCTTTCCCCAGGACTGCCAAACAGATGGAGTCTCCTTTTTCTGGACCCCAGAACTATATTTTAGATTCTCTTGCATTCCATCTTCCCTGTATCTGTCGGTCTCTTCCCACAGCTGTGAGAGGAAAACCAGGCTCGTTCATCTGTGTCTTTCTTAATGCCTGACATGGCTATTCATACTTAGATGCTCAGCAAACATTTGCTGAATTAAAACCATGCGAATGAGAGACACAATTTCTGTGGAAGCCAACTTGAAGGGGGTAAATTAAGAAATCACTCTAGCTTTGATTAAACATATTTACATAGCCCGGCATGGTGGTGCACACCTGTATTCCCAGTACTTGGAAGGCTAGGACAAGAGGATTGCTGGTTCGAGGCTAGCTTTAGCAACTTAGCAAGACTGTCAGCAACTTAGCAAGATCCTGTTTCAAAATTGAGAAATAAATAAATAAAAAGGGTTGGGGTGTAGCTCAGAAGTAGAATACCCCTGGGTTCAATCCCCAGTACTGAAAAAAAAAAAAAAAAAAAGCATATTTACAGAGTGCAAGGGTCTGCCATGATTGTAGCTTTTGAGGACTATCCCCAACTTGCATGCATGCACTGAGTTCTCAGAGCTGCCCCAACTGCAGGGGCGCTGGTGGTTCCTCAATGACCTGAATCTCCACTCCACACCCACCATGGCTCTCAGAGAGGATTTGCTGCCTAAAGCAGAGGGAGGACTTTTGGAGGTGCTGAGTGAGGGTGGGGACGGTAGCTATTATGCATGGAAGGATATATGTGCCAGGCACTGGGCATGGTATCTTTTATTTTTGGAGGGACCTAGGAAGAAATTAATGTAATTGTGTGTGTGTGTGTGTGTGTGTGTGTGTGTGTGTGTGTGTGTGTGTATGTGTGTGGGGAAAGGGGTTGTGTGTCTGTTTGTGGTGCTGTGGATTGAACCCAGAGGCATTCGACCTCTGAGCTATGCCCCCAGCCTTTCATAGTTTTTATTTTGAAACAGGGTCTCTTAAGTTGCTGAGGTTGGTCTTGAACAATCTTCCTGTCTCAGCCTCCCAAGTGTAGAGATTATAGTCATGCACCATCACACCTGGCTGGTGTTAACATTCTCTCTCTCTCTCTCTCTCTCTCTCTCTTTCCTTGGTACTGGGGATTGAACCCAGGGGCATTCTACCTCTGAGCTACACCCCCAGTCCCATTTTTTATTCTTTATTTTTGAAACAGGGTCTCACTACGTTGTGGAGGGCCTCATTGAGTAGCTGAGGCTGGCCGCCAACTTGTGATCCTCCTGTCTCAGACTCCCAAGTCCTGGGATTACAAGTGTGCGCCACCACCCCTGCCTGGTATTAGCTGGTATTAACATTCTTATCTAAAGCCTAGGAAGCTAACTATGGGAATGTACTCTCATAAACATAGCTGGTAAAGGGAAGAGAGAGGTTTTAAGTCTGGGTGGCTCCCTCTGGTGCCCTGCTGGGCAGGAGTCAGAGGGACAGGGTCCTGGGTAAGTATTTCTTGTGCGCCCCCGTGGGTGGGCTCTACAAAGGGCACAGATGGCCTGGTGCAGGTCAGAGGCAGTGAGGCCCGGGCCTGGCTGCCTCCATGGCCTCTGAGCACGCCTGCTGGCTCTTAGCTTCCTCATGTATAAAATGAACACTGGACAAGCACTTACAAAGTTCTGGAGAGAATCAGAGCAAGCCACACACCAAAGCAAGCCACCGTGGTACGCAGCGTATTTTGAGTTGAAGACAGCTGAGAAACAGGCGCAGGAAAAGTCCTTGGCTCTCCGCCTTTCTCCCGGAGCAGCGACAAATTTCTCTCTGGCAAAGTGTTTCCCTCACCTCCTGTCCCCTTCTACGTGAGAAAAGGGCAGATGTGACTCTTATTACTGCGAGGACGTGAATCTGCATCAACAAACCTCACGGAAATAACCCTTTTATTAGTTTTCCACATATATTTACCTTCCCATAATTTACCGCCCCTAGAGACCCAAACTCTTTCCCCTCATCTTGTCATTTCTCCAAGGCTTTTTGCTCTTAATTAAAATGGCATATAAGCTCTTAAAATTTAACTGTTCCTTTGGGTTTTTACTTCCTGTCCAGTGAGACCCCCCACCCTGCACTCCCAGTACACGTAAAAATTAAAATATTGGCATCAAATCAAATCAAATCAGTATGCCCTTTTCTTCTGTGAATCTGCTTTTTGTTAGTTTAATTTGCAGGGTCCACATACTGGACCTAAGAGAGTAGAGAGAAGAATTCTTTTCCCCCTACAGTCACATCCTTAATACTATAACATTTTATGATCGTGCAATTACTTCTATCCTAAGAAGAATAATGCTATTAGAAAATTTAAAGTCTATGCAAAGTAAAAAGTGGTCACCATTAAGATGAGCTGAACTGTATAAGGTGATGCAGCCTTTCTGCTTTCCGGGTCTTCTCTGAAAATATTGGCCATTTCCAGTCTGGAGCTGCTATTCCATCAAAAATGACTAGACTAGGGTTAAGAGAGGTGGAGAGGAAGGGGCCCAGGAGGAGAGCTGGAAGTCAAGGAGGGCTGTGGAGGATGTGACCCCTCCCCCCAGGCTGAAACCTGAGAGATATGGTTGGAGATAGCAGGAAATTGCAGGACCAAGGGGAGGGAGCAGCCAGCCATTCCTTAGGTGACCACATAGATTCGTGGCTATTTTTACCATTATCACCAAAATTCATACCAGCCTCCTGCCATTAAGGGTTTCACATCCTGTAGAAGTCTTCCTCAAGTTTTGTTAAAAATAAAACCTGTGCTTTCCTCTGCTGTCCTCCCACCCAAGCTGATAAACCCCCCCCCCCACCAGGCACACTGGCCTGTGATGGGGATAGATGGTTCTCTGTCTTCAGAGATGTCACCAAGCTTTGCCATAAAGCTTTTTCTTTTCTGTTCATTTCCCAGGTGCCGTTCTGGCCTCGTCCTCCCTGGGGTGAGAGCTTTAGCTTTCAGCCCATAACGCTTGAGGAATACCTGCGCAACCTTATGCAGCCGTGTGAAATGAAAAATGACTGTATCCATGAGAATCCATCTTTCCTCCTCTCTCCTCCCCACAGGGGAGGTGGTTCCTGGTCCAGAAGGCTCCCACAAAATCAGTACTGTCCCAGAGATAGGGCCAGGAGAAAACTGTGGCAAAGGCAGGCACTCTGGAATGGCTGGAATCTCTGTTTTCCAAGCACCAGTCATGTGACCTTGAGCTAGGTGCCTAACAAGGTGCTTCACATATACCTGCCTCTTATGAAATGACAATAGATGGCGTCTGGGAAAACTGCTGGTGACAGCTAAGGAAAATGATGACATACAGCCAAGCACACATTCACCCAGTTCCCTAAAATAGCACATTAGTGTAATAATTCAGGGACACAGTTAAATAGCCCCACGGGGTGGCCTGGGACCCATTCAGAGTCATATCAGTGGCCAAGACAAAATATCCCTGTAGTTCCAAGTACCCATGATATAAGTGAACTTCTGTTCAAAGTTTGTAACTCTTGCAAAAAGTTGGGGACTTTTTGCATAAGAATGGCAACTTGCGAAGTGACCTCATTTCTAACCACAGTATAAGGACTTTTCTAAATGTTCCTTTGTGGAAAGGGAGAAAACGATTTTCAAGGTCCCCTGTGAAAAAGCACGAGACAATTGCCATAGCAAATTTATGAAGCGACAGGGTGCCGTCCTTACGGAAAACAGATGGGGGCCGCCTGGGAAAAGACAGACTGGTGATGTGCTGGGGACATGGGAACCCAGAGCCTGTCCCCAGCTATTTGTGGGTTTTGATGGGATTAGGCCCAGAGGGATACATTTAGCATTTGGAAAAACAGAAATGGAGGCAATACAGGTTTAAAGTGATTATATTTAAAAGAGTAATGTTTGCACACTCTGTGAGGAGGATCAAGTTGCATGGTCAGGAGCTGGTCTTTTATGTGCCATGTAAATGTTGACATTACAAATGCATGCTACAGGGGCTGGGATGCAGCTCTGGGCTCAATCCCCAAAAAGGAAAGACAAAAATAAGTCCTCCTCTCCTCACCAAAAAGATATGCATGCTATAGTACCTTCTAGTCACTTCATACTACTGAAAACAGCTATGAAAATAGGAAACAAAGGGGTCTTTAGATTCTGGAGGAGAGACCACTAGAATAGTAGGAGGAGATTGGGAAGGGGAGAGGGGAAAAAGACGGAGGAAGGAAGCAGTTCAAATAATGTGAAGTCCATTTATGAAGTTATCTCTACCAATCTCACTAACGTGTGTGGGGAAGGAGAGGTGAGACACGGAGAGAACTGCATGGAGCCGTGATATGTGCACGTGTGAGTGTATCACTTTGAACCTCATTATGATGCATAATTACAATGCATCAGTAAAAAATATATGTGTGTGTGTATGTATGTGTGTGTGTGTATGTGTGTGTGTGTGTGTGTGTGTGTGTATGCATGCACATATACATGAAAGAAAGTGGCTGCTATGAAGTCAGGGATTCCTTCGGCTCCTTTGAGTTCTTGCCTTTGAAGGCAATGCATTCAGAATGTGCAGCACTTTATAAAAAGAAGTCCCCGCATTGAGGCTTGAGAGAGGCTGACCCCGATTCACAAGCACCCTCAGAAGCCCCTCCTGTGGTTCAGTGGAAAGAATTTTTCAGAAAGCATTCCTGTGTATCAGGCTGAGAGGGAACATGCTAAATACAAGGATTAAAATATTAGAAAAGTTGTGCCGACAAAATGCAATTTTCGCTGCTGTCCCAAAGATTCTCTTCCCAAAGCCAAACTTTTACATGGTGCAAGTGGCTGTTTCAAAGGTGTAAGTTTGTAAGACATATTTAAACTTTTATTTTAGTAAGATGACTGTCAGGCTTCACTGGGTAATGCCTAGAGTGGATTAGTTTTGTTCCTTCCCACTTGGGGCCCAAAACTTGAAAACAGGAGAAAAAGAAAAAAAAAATCAAAGTATTCTATCTCGGATGTGAGGCTGCGGTCACTGAGGACTCATTTCTAGGGTATTAGGTGACACTGAAATGTGAATGCTGTCATACAAAATCATCCAGGACGTCTGGGGGTAAATGTCCAGCCAGCACTTCTGACTCACACGGGCTGCCTTCGACCAAGTTGACAGGAGAAAAGAGGCAAGGAACAGAAGCTACGGGAACAATCCATTCATCATCTATTGTGAGCAGAGACCTCCTGTCAAGTGTGTGTGTGTGGGGGGGGGCAGAGGGAAGGACGGTAAAGAAAAGACAAGCTGAAAATAAATGCAGGCAGAGCCTGGCTTTCCTCACACTTGATTTTTAAAATAAAACTCCAGTGATGTGCTTTAGGCAAAATAAATAATGTAAATTCTTTAAAAGAAAGTTAAGAGCTTTTTTTCTTTCTCTTTCTTTTCCTTCCTTCCTTCCTTCCTTCCTTCCTTCCTTCCTTCCTTCCTTCCTTCCTTCCTTCCTTCCTTCCTTCCTTTCTTTCTTTCTTTCTTTCTTTCTTTCTTTCTTTCTTTCTTTCTTTCTTTGTGGTACTGGGGATTAAACCTAGGGATGTTCTACCTCCAAGCTACATCTCAGTGCTTTTTTTTTTTCCTTATTTTTTTTTTTTTTTGTTTTGAAACAGGGTCTCATTAGGTTGCTGAGAGTCTTGCTATAGTGCTGAGGCTGTCCTTGAATCTTCGAGCCTTCTCAAGTACTTGGATTGCAGGCATGTACCTTCATGCCTGGCTAGCAGATCAGTTCTTCACCTTTTTTAAATCATAATTTAAGAGCCAGGCATGGTGGCGCACGCTTGTAATCCCAGCATTTGGGAGGCTGAGACAGAAGGATCCAGGTTCGAGGCCAGCCTCAGCTACCTAGTGAGGCACTCTGCAACTTAGTGAGACCCTGTTTCAAAATAAAGAATAAAAAATAGGGCTGGGGGTATAGTTCAGAGGTAGAATGCCCCTGAGTTCAATCCCCAGTACCGCAAAAAAAAAAAAAAAAAAAAAAAAAAAAAAAAAAAATCATAATTTAAGTTTCTATGTATTTCTCTCTCTCTAAACAAATCCTAGGACCCAAGTGACTAAAGATATTTTGATTCATGGATAGAGGACACAATCTAGCTACCAGAATTAAGAAGATAATTCAAGTCTAGTAGCTCCTAAACTAGCATTCAGTCCCTCTAGGCAAATAATGGGGGCTTCAATTCCAGGTGTGTCTGGGCAAAAGCTTCTTTTCAGTTACCATTCTGCTCCCAGATGGAACTCTGCATTTCAAATCACACCCAGTCTGGTTTGGTATTTTAAGGGTGTGTGTCTTCTTAACAAAATCCCACTCCTTCAAAAAGACATTGTGAGGCTAACAAAGAAGCTGGGCGTGGTGGCACACGCTTGTAATCCCAGTACTTGGGAGGCTGAGACCAGAGGATCCAGGTTCCAGGCTAGCTTTAGCTACCTAGTGAGTACTTAGTGAGGCCCTCTGCAACTTAGTGAGACCCCGTTTCAAAATAAAAAGAATAAAAAATAGGGCTGGGGATGTAACTTGGAGGTAGAATGCCCCTAGGTTCAATCCCCAGTACCACAAAAAACAAAAAAACAAAACAACAAAAAAAAACAGGAACAAAGAAAAATTGAACATCTTGTTTTATTTAGGCAGCCAAATACTAGACTGAAAATTGAAATCCAGCATGAAGAACCTCCCCAGAGACTCTGACTGTGAGCCCATCTTGGCTCACTGGCCTGGCCCTCACACCCTCACATGCACCCTTCTTCTTACTATACACAGAGGTCCCTGGAAGTTGTGCTTCTCAAAGTGTGGCTTCCCCGGCCCCCTGCACCAGACACTCCTGGGCCCTGGGCCCAGACCCTCGGACACCTGCTTTCGAGGTGGAGCCCAGAAGCCAGGTGAAACGAGGGGCCCCAGGAGGTTCTGGGGCTTGCCCAGTGCAAGTGCTGGGGTTCCTCATCCACCTGATGGCACCGTTATACAAACAACACCTTTATATCAGTGATGGATGGGGAGAAAAAACTGTTCCTCTACCTTCTTAGGTATTTTTTTTTGGGGGGGGACTGTGAATTAAACTGACAAAGGACAGACCAGCATGAGAAAAGATAAAGTTGATTAATCTACTTGCGTTTGAGTGCTATAGTTTGGCTCTTGAATGTTCCTCTGTGGCCATGTGTTAGGATTGGTCTTCACGGTGGCTACGGGAATGTGGTGGGACCTTTAAGGGGGGGGGATAATGGAAGATCTTAGGTCATTGGGGATTGTGGACATCTGGCCCCTTCCTCTTCCTCTCTGGACATGAGGTCAATGTTCTTCTTTTTTTGAGGAGAGAGAGGGGTACTGGGGATTGAACCCAGAGCTCTGAGCTACACCTACAGCACTATTTAATTATTATTTTTCACTTAGAAACAGGGTCTCACTAAGTTGCGGAGAGCTTTGATAAGTTGTTGAAGCTGATTTTGAACCTATGTTCCTCAGGTTTCAGCCTCCCTAAGTACTGGGATTACAGGAGTGCAGCATCATGCCCAGAAAGGTCTGCCCTGTGCTCCCACAGGTCTGACCTGTGCTGTTCCACCACAGGTCCAAAGCAATGGGGGCCAAATGACCACGGACTGAAACCTCCGAAACTGTGAGCCAAAATAAATCTTTCCACTTTATAAGTTTACTGTCTCAGGTATTTTGTTATAGTATTGGAAAGCTGACTACTACACTTGAGGGAGCTCCTAAAATGACGCAAGAAAGAGGTTGGAATTGGGGGCTTTATATACTATCTTAACACAAGGAGGTACTTAGGATTTCAAGGGACCATAAGCGATGAGAAATAACTGAGTAATATGGAGGAAAATGTGAAAGATAAGGCTTGTTTTAATAAGGAATGTCCATGCAATTTTTCATTCTGGCATCAACTTGAGTAACAAGAGTTACTCTTTGCCCCCAGTAGGGGGAACCTCTCTTACATCAGGGATTTATTTATTTTTTAAATTTATTTCATTTCTTTCTTTCTTTTTTTCTGGTAGTGGGGATGGAACTCGGGGGTGTTTTACCTCTGAGCTACACCTTAGCCCTATTTTATTTTTATTTTGAAACAGGATCTAAGTTGCTAAGGCTGTCCTCAAACCTATGATCCTCTTGTCTCAACCTCCCAAGTACTAGGATTGTAGATATGCGCCACCACACCCGGCTGCACTGGGGATTTATGATGGTTGAATTCTTTTGGAAAGTTCAACTTTTAGGTAGACAAGAGGAATGTACATGAAGCCTCTGCCTGCCTCTGTTGGTTCACAAATGCTGTCAGCTCAAAACAGTGTTTAAGTCCAGTGGTATACTGTGGACGACTTCATCAGCACTCACAGTCACCTGGGTCTCTGTTTATTCCTAGCACACTCTTGACACGTAAATAACTGTTGGTTCCCCTCTTCCAGGGTGGCCCGGAGAGACTGGTTATCAAGTGGGCCTCAAGTCAGATGGCTCATAGCATCCAGGAGTTGGATACAGATCTTCTGCTTTTTAAGCACCAGATTTATTATTTAATAACAAAGCAAACAGTCCCCTGCCAACACACACACACACACACACACACACACACACACGCACACACACCCATCATTGAAACATAATGTCTTCCTTTTAGACAACTTTCTTCAACCAGATTAGCATAATTTATCACCATAACCATTAATGAGACCAGCCCTTAATCAGCTAAGCTTATCAAGGAGTGCAGCCTCCCGTGCTCACCGAGACATAATTAAACACGCAGCAAGCAGCCAAACATCTGAGGATGGTAGGTTGCTGTTGAATTGTCCATCTGCTTCCAAACATAATGACAATGATTGACGACCCTGGGGAGTGGGCTGGAGTTGAACCCAGGGAAGAGCTAATCACTGTCAAACACTGGTGTCTATTAGAGAGCAGCCCCAGCACCCAGAAGGAGGAAGAAAGAACAAGCCGGGTGCATGAGGTGGCAGAAGGGTCTTGCAGCCAACCAGTATTTATAAAATGACTTCAGTATATTTTAAAGTTGACTCATTTGTTCCTAAGAAATAGGAATCTTTTAGGAGGATTTTTGCTAAGGGAATGGTATACAAGTTAGAATGTACAGCCCCGTTTCTCATAGCAATGGGAAATATATTGGTTTTCTTCCAGAGCTACAAAATCCAATATTATAGGCACATATGACTAATTTAAACTTAGTTTAAATTTTTTTCTGTACTAGAAATTGAATCCAGGGGTCCTCTACCCCTGGGCTATACCTCTAGCCCTATTTCATATTTTATTTTGAAATAGGATCTTGCTGAGTTATTTTGCACTGGCCTTGAACCGCTATCTTCCTATCTCAGCCTCCCAAGTACTGGGATTACAGGTGTGGGCCACACTGCTCCTGGCAATTTCGATTTTTTAAAACTAAAAATTCAGTTTTTCAGCGGTACCAGCTGCATTTCACGTGTCCTACTGGACAGCATTGATCTAGAGTCCTATGCTAAAATATTGAAATGAAGGAACTTTGCCAGCATTATCAAGAATATGTAAGTAAGAAAGAGGGGAAAACAAAACTTAAAAAAATTTCAATTATGTACCGTCTCACATATAATGAAAAAGTATAGAGAACACTCACATACCTAACGTTCAACTTGGCCAAATGTTTACACTTGTGTCTTAGTCTGTTTCTTACTGCTATAACAAAATAGGCATGGCTGAGAACTAAAGAAAAGGTGTGTGTGTGTGTGTGTGTGTGTGTGTGTGTGTGTGTGACAATTCTAGTGACTGGAGGGTCCAAAAAGCATGGCACCTGCATCTTGTGAGGACCACCTTAGCTTCACCACAACATGGTAGAGATGCAGAAAGGGAACCAGGCACACGCAGAAGGAGCCAAGCACATGGGGCGGCCTTGCTTCATAGCAACCCACTCTCTCAAGAATTAACCTGGTCCTTCAAGAATTACCTTAATCCTTTCCAAAGGTGGTACACTTGGGACCTAAGCACCTTTCAGGAGGACCCATCTCTTAAACACCCATCACCTCCGGATATCATTCCACTGGGGACTAATGAACCTAGCACATGAACCTTTGAGGGACATACTCAAATTTTATAAAAATCATAGCAATTTACCTTATTTTCTTTCCCTCTGGCCTTCCTCTTTTTTTTTTTTTTTTTAATGAAGATAAGAAGCAATGCACAACAGATACAGAAGTCCTATTGGAGCCTTTTAATGAGCCTAATAAGCACTGTGTTGAAAAGTTCAAAGGCTACTTGTGATAGTGCATACACTACAACCATGTGATCAAGGACCTGTGCTAAGTTTCCCAGAGAACTAAGAGCAATTCTAGGATGTTGGGAATTCTGCTGCAACTTAAGTCAAAACTAATTTGAACGCACAGAATGATGCATAAAGACGTTTCTTCTAGAAGCAGAAATGGAGAGCATGTCTTAAAAGAGTCAGTTCCAAACCTCAGGCCTACAGAAATAAGAAAGCATTTAGGCAATCATGAACTATGTCAACATCACCTTTTGGCCCTTCTAATTTAAGAAAGATGCTTCTTGCAAATTCTGCACCTACTGTCTCCTTAGAATGGAGTCAAGGTACAGCCAGGGGTGGCGGCACAGGCCTGCAGTCCTAGTACTTGGGAGGCTGAGACAGGAGGATCACAGGTCTGAAGCTAGTCTCAGCAATTTAGTGAGATCCTATTTAAAAAAAAATAAGTTCCGGGGGTGAAACTCAAAGGTAGAATGCCCCTTGGTTCAATCCTTAGTACCAAGAAACAAAAAAAGTAAATAAAGATGCTTCTGAGGCTAGCAGCGAACACAGGAGAAAATGGTCTCTTGGTAGTGTGGGGAACCTGGGCTGAGGGGATCATCTTTCCAGTCTTGGGGAACTGCTGGATGAATTTTAAGTTTCAGGAACCTAGCAGACCCCTCACTGTGCAAGCTTCCTTTATGCAAAAATGTGGCTACTTATTGTCCAATATTAAACAAAAGATGCATTGCTAAGACTGTAATAAATATGTTTCTGTGTCCAAAGGCAGAGAGCATCTGGCTTTGTCCGAATTTGTCTTTCATTTTGGTGTCGCTTCTACTCTATTCTTAAATCCTGACACCAGCATTCGGGGAGGATCTCAGTGGGTACAGAGATTCAGAAGACCGAGAAATGCAAAGATGCACATTTGAGTTTTGTACGGTCCATCTTCATTTATTCTTAGAGAGAACCCACTCACTTCTAAGTTATAAAGGAAGTAGCAATAGCCTGCATTTCTAAAAACTTGGGATCCTTTGCAGGACAAAAAAAAGGAAAAGAGAAAAAAAAAAGAGAGAGATGATATTTTTTTAGGTCAAATACTTGTTGACTATAGTAATGTATTTCTGTTATTATTATATAAAACCAGTTCTGCCCCAAATAATCAAGTAGGAAAACTGGCTGACCTGATGCTAAACACATTTTTTTGGTTGTTTCTGTTTTGTCTTATATTTATAATCTGCTCACATGAACAGCTGAGACTTTTTTTATTTTTTTGTCTTTGTGTGTCCGATGCTTAAAGTGAGTAGAGTGCTGGGGGCTTCTTTAACACTGCAGAATATTCCAAGTGACAGTGAAGAGACAAGGTACACATGCCTGCTGTCAGCTGTGTTCCTGCTGCTAACTGGCTCCCACGGCAGCATTTCAAATGCCCTACTTATAACTGATGGGTGATTTGGCTTGGTGCCGTGGAAACTTTCCCCCACTCCAACTGCTCAGGTGGGCCCCCTGTCCACGAGAGGGCCTTGACTGTCCCTTCAGGATGTGCGTGACGCCCATGTGGCACGCCAGCGCCATCTGTCCAGGTGTTACAGCTCAGCATCTCTGTGTCTCTGCGTCTGCCGTCTCTAAAACCCAACACTGCAGGTCAGAAACTAAACTCAACCCTCCCTTCCCTGCACAGATGCCAGTCAACCCTCGCCTCGACTTCCATGTCCCTTCATGCCCTCTGTAGTCAGTCACCCCAGGCTGAGAGCTGAGGACATCCGATCTGACCTCTTTCTTCCCTGTGTGGCCTTGGTCCTGAGGTCCAGCGAGCTTCCTGTTTAGACTCTCTGCTCTGACTCTCCTGCCCATGTTCGTCCCTTTGCTCCAGCTCAGGCAGAGTCCCCTTCACCTCTCCTGCCACCCAGCTTTCCAGCTCATTCCTAAATAACCAAGGGCCATTCCAAGTCCCTGGTGAGAATTCCTGGCCCTCTGGCTCCTTTCTGGCTGTCTCTCTCCCCAGCCTGGATGATCCAGGGAAATGTGTTCACTACCTTGCTGTTCCTCACATGCATCTTCCAAATGATTTCCTGCCTCAAGTTTGCTCATCCCAATCCGCCTATGAGAAATATTCTGCCTTTGCAGACACCAGGATGAATTTTGTCTTATACGAGTCCTAGACCCTGATGAAGCTGTTTGGATCAGGACGTACACCTGGTGCACCAACGTATACTCCCCAGTAGCATTTAAAGAAGAAAATACCCATTTGTCTTTTCAAATTAAACACAGATACACTATGGGAAATTTCTGAAAATACTGAAATCAACGTATTAAGTGAATCGCCAATAACCCAAACATAGCATTCATATTTTAGCATGTTTCCTTCCAATCTTTCAAAGACTTATTGTACACTTGGTGATCAGCTTGCTTTTGATATTTAGCATTTCACTGTAAACATTTCCCCCAAGTGATTAAAAATACTCCCCACCCAAGGCGATGTCTGGTGACCACGAGGGGTTTGGCTGGCTGGTGATACCATTTTTGAACTTAGCCCTCTCTTCCCCGTCGGGTCTCCAGTCTCTTCCCACTTGTACAGTTACACTATTGTATATGGACATGTATAACTTCCCAGCCATATACTACTCTCTGTAAGCTGCTCCTTCTCCCATCCCTTGTACCCCCTAGAGATCCCAGAGAGGTAGATATTTGTTGACAAACTGACTTTAGACAGAGGCCTTGCGGGTTTGTGGTGCATCAATGATTATGTCTAAAGCAGAACCGTACAGCTTGGAATATAACTACAATGGGAATATCCCCAGGTAATGGGAAGCAGGACCCAACTGCGGTGTGAGCTCCCAAGTGCCCTGAATCTCTGTTCAGAGCTCCTAGATCTCTGTCTGGACCTCCTGGATCTACGTTTGCGTCTCTTGGATCTTCCAAGCTGCTCCCCTCTCACTCCCTGTGCACGTGGGATACCTTGTGCCTCTTCTCCAGCCCGCCCTCTTCGTCCTGATGGGACCCCTCTGTGGTCTGGTCACTCTCTCCGCATCACCTGTGTCCATCCTGTCTTCTCTTCCTCTTCCCTGGTCTGCACTGTTGTCCTTCCTTGCTTGGACAGCTGCAATGGCTTCTCCTGGTCCTCTCACCTTCTGGCTTTCCAGCTACATTTCAGGCAAAGCTATCTTTCTAGGATACAAATCTGATATTAACCCCATTATTGCTCTGATTTCCCCAGCCTCTCATTTTACCCAGGGGACTCCGGGTCCCTGGCATGAAGGTCCCAAGAGGTGCTGCCTGGTCCGCTCTGCTCTGCCCTCCTCCGGATGTGGCCTGGACCCTGCATCGACTGCTCCTAGACCCAGTTCCCCCAGCCTCGGGAAGTGTGTGGCCGGTGTCCCGGCCCCAAGTCCTTCTCCTGTCCTTCCCCTGGCCGGGCCTGGGGGTTACACACAGGGGGCAAGTCCTCATGGATACTCATCTTCTCCACTCCTTCATCTAACTCACCTCCCTGTCTTCTTCCTCAGCACTCTAGATTTCTCCTTTATGACACTTGTCCTGTGGGGTGACATGCTTATCTGGTTATCTGTATACTGTCTATCTGTGTCCTGGACTTACGGCTCCAGGAGGGAAGAGACATCATGTTTATCTTCTTTAATCCCCTAATTCTTGATGCCTTGGAGTCTAATTACTTAACTCCATGCTTGTGGAAGGAAGGAAGGAAGGAAATTGATTCTTAATCACTGTCTGGAGTAATTACTACAAGGTGTAGGGTCTTGACTAGACCGAAGCCCCAGCGCCATTTTGCCTGGAGCCAGGGCTCTCTTTTCTATGAACTTCCATTTTCTCTCCTTAGCTCTGTGAGGGCATGCTTTGGTTGATTTATGGCCATCCGCTTAGAGTGACAACAGCAGTCTGCACTGCGCTCATCTTCCTCCTGGCTCCTTTCTTTCGCGAGGCCATGCCTGGCTCCTGGGCTCCCACCTGTGCTTCTAAGCATGTGTACACAGAGGTCCTGGCCCTGTCAACGGCACAAGGAAACCTATCACTCTACGCTTACTAATTTGGCCATCGTGAGAGAGTCCACCATGTTCTGGACACTGAGCTGGGCACGGTGCACTTTCCAGCTCCTGGGACTCAACCCGCCAGCTCCTCTCAGTTACGCTCACTCGATTCCAAGAGCCAGCCAGAAAACTGTCCAGGGAAAACGAAGCTTCAACCTTTCTTCCACTTGCAGAAGAAGGCACTGAACCTTACTTTAGGGTGAGGGTCTTTGACCAGGAGACAACCCCTTTCCCAACAACCTAAAGGTTCAAAAGCCACCCTGTCCCCAGAGCCGGGTCGGGGCAGGAGATGACTAGGGTGATCGCAAGCCTTTGTTTTGGAGGAGAGTCAACTGATATTGTCTTCCCTTCCACCTGCTTCCTCGGCCTTCATCACCACTCTGGAAATAGAAGCTAATCTTTCATTAGCCCTTTCGAAAGTAAACGGTTACTCCTTCTGGGTAAACAAGCGAGCCGCAGAGCCTCCTCTGAGCAGGATGACAAGGAGGGAGGACCTTCCTCTGGTGTTGCCCGTGAGGACCGGCCCTTTCTCCAAATAGCTAGGAGACGCAGTGTTTCCTCCTCCAGCCGTCAGGAGCACACGCTGGCCTCATTCCTCCTTACCCAGTTCCACAGAGCCCTCGAGGGAGCCTGCCTCAAGCTCCGGGCAGCACGGAACCGGCTAGCGGGAACCCCAAACACCCTCCTACTCCCCCGCCTTTCTTCCTCCTCACTTCATTCGTCTAGAACTGGTCCAAGGCAGACGCCCAAGAGCCCATCTCTCTCTCTCAGCCTCCCTGTCACTGTCCCACCTACTTGGAACCTTTTCAGCCACATTGGCTCTGACAACCAAGACACAAATCCAAAGCCTCAGGCAGTCCTGGGGCCGGCAGAGTCTCTGGGAACCTCCTCTAGGATGTGGATCACCCGTGGGACTTCCTCTACAGACCCTGAATTATTATAGTGCCCCAATACACCTTCTTTCCTCTTCCTCCACCTTCTCACAATCTAGCTTGCCATCAGGCCAGCCATCAAGGCGGACAGAGCTCTTTTAATCACAGTAAAATGCATTGTCCCTCTTTCCATACATGACTGTGCTTCTGTTTGGAGAAGAATATTAAAAACCCAACCAATCAAGGGTTTTAAATATCACAGAGTCTGGGCACAGGGGAGAAGACACATTCCTGCACCTACTTAGAAATAAGCCAGCTGGGTATGGTGGTGCATGCTTGTTATCACAGTACTTGGGAGGCTGAGACAGGAGGATCACAGGTTTGCAGCCAGCCTCAGCTACTTAGTGAGGCCCTCTGCAACTTAGTGAGACCCTGTTTCAAAATAAAGAATAAAAAATAGGGCTGGGTGTAGCTCAGAGGTAGATGACCCTGGGTTCAATCCTCAGTAACACACACACACACACACACACACACACACACACACACACACACAC
>PVLC010010128.1:0-22069 GCA_004027655.1 Graphiurus murinus | reverse complement strand
TGTAGCCATAAGAACTGAAAGCAAGGACTCAAACAGACATTTGCACACTCATGTCCACAGTAGCAGTTATTCACCGTAGCCGCAATGTGGAAGCCACCCAAGGGCCCACCATTGGATGGATGGATAAAGAAAATGTGGCATATCCGTACAACGGGAGACTAGTGGGAAAGTCTGACACTTGCCACAGCATGGATGAGCCTTGAGGACACTCTGCTAAGTGAATTAAGCCAGTTGTATAAGGACAGATACTGCATGATTCTACTTATATGAGTTTCTTAGAGTAGTCTGATTCATATAGACAGAAAGCAGAAAGGGGGTTGCCAGGAGCTAGGGAAAGGGAAAGAGGAAACTGCTGTCTAATGAGTGCAAAAGTTCAGTTTGGAAATGTGAAATAATTCTGGATATGGATGGTGGTGACGGCTGTACAACCATGTGAGCCCACTAATGCCACTGAACTGTGTACTTAGAAATGGTTAGGATGGTGTATTTTATGTTATGTTTATTTTACTACAAGAAACATGATTACTGCTCCACAAACAAACAGGCAAGTCAGCATTTGCCTTTGGAAGTTCTGTCTCCGCCACAGGCACCTCTCCCAGGATCCCCATACTCAGGAGGATTAGCTAAGCTCAGTCCCCAGGAGGCAGAAGTGACTCATGGAGTTTATTGCTTTGTTATTCCCAAGGGTCACATCTGCGTAGCTTAAAATAGAGGGCTGCATCCTCCTGGCCAGACGTCTGGCACTGGCTTAGCAGGAGGAGGTTGTTTCAGGGCCTTCGCACACCCGAGGTCAACCCTGACCACCCCACTCCACACACCTCCATGTCCTCTATTCGTTGCTCGTCTGAGCCCTGACACTGCACCAGTTGGTTACTTAGGAAAACATGGGCTGGTCCAGGTCCCGAGAGATGCTCAGTGATGGAGACCTTGCAGATGGGCAGACATGCCTGCACAGGTGGGCTCCTCCACAGAGACCTGCTGGGGCCCACAGGTGGTGTGGTCCGGCTGCCTGAGACCTCAGCGGCCAAGTGGGGTAAGGCTTCCCTCAGGCAAGGCTGCTGGGGAGGGGTATGGCAGAGTCCAGAAGGGCTAAGGTCCCCAGCGGGGGTGAGCAGGGCCCCTGTGCTGCAGAGGAGCTCAGGTGGTGGGGACCCCACGTCCAGGCCACAGAAAGCATCCTGTACTTTACGTTCCTGTAGCTCATATAGTTTCTATTTCTACCCTTTGTTTATGGAGGACCCCAGGTTAGATTGTTCAAATCAGTGAAGATTCCATCAGCTGTGATTCAAATCAGGGCTTCCTTTCCAAAGAGGCCTTGCAGTGCAACTCGCAGAATACACCATCTGCACTATTGTTCTGCAAACAAACAAACAACCCCCCCCCAAAAAAAAAAAACAAAGAAAAAAGGTGCTTCCAGGCAGGGTGCAGAGCCCTGCCTTTTTAAGGAGCCTGAAGATTCCTGCGTCAATTTGCATCTTTTAAAGGGCTGGACAAGCCGGGTGTGGTGGCTCATGCTTGTAATCTTGGTACTTGGGAGGCTGAGACCAGAGGATCCGGGTTCACGGCCAGCCTCAGCTACTTAGTGAGGTCCTCCGCAACTTAGTGAGACCCTGTTTCAAAATAAAGAATAAAAAATAGGACTGGAGGTGTAGCTTGGAGGTAGAATGCCCCTGGGTTCAATCCCCAGTCTCTCCAAAAAATATATAAATAAAAATTAAAATTAAAGGACTGGACAATCCCATCCACCAATGGCTATTCATCCACATCCTGTCCTCCCAAGATCTCTCCTAGCTGGGACCTCACACAGCATCACATGATCAGGTAAGAACCAGAATATCACTGCCACGAAGGTGTTTAAAGTTCAGCAGCTGGGAGAGGTCGCACGGGCTTGGCACCCCAGAGGGTGATGACCCTGCCTGCTATCCATTCCATTCCCTAAATGGTGGGAATTAGGCTCTAGAATAATACTTCTGTATGCACTTTCACAGTGGGCAAGGGGCTGGGGCGATGCCCCCAAGGATGTGTCCCTGTATCAGCAACACCTCACTCTTGTCTGAAACCAGACTCCAACTCACAGCGCCGCCCACAGCATGCCCCAGGTCATTCAAGAGTCAGCCTTCGACTGGCTAGTCTCCCAATACTTTCTGCTCAACCACAGAAGAAAGGTAAGGCCTTCTCGACAGATCATAAGGCATTCATCAAGAAACATGTGTAGAGTGTGAAATGAGTACCAGCTCTCATGCTGGTAATCAGGAGCACGAGGCAGTCTCTACCCTGGTTGAGGAATTACACTCAGACACAGGAAGTTGTACAAATCCTGAGTATTGTTCTACCATCTGCTAATTGTGAAGCTAGAGCTACACACAAAAAGATCACAGAAACATGAAGAAGACCTGTCAGAATCATTCCACGCTCCTTTCTTGGAAAAGCGTATGCTTATCAGCAAATTAAATGCTCCGTAAGGTCCTCTGTTGAAAAGAAAGTTATCAGGGCTGGGGGCATAGCTCAGAGGCAGGAGGCTCTGGGTTTGATCTTCAGCATGGTAAATACAATGCAAAACAAAAGTCATCATCTTCAAGTATAATTAAAAAACACATTAGTATGGATTTTGGAGAGGGGGGTCTCTGAGGTTTGAACCCAGGGGCATTCTATCTCTTAGCTACACCCCTTTCCCTTATTTTTTATTTTATTTCATTTTTGTGGTACTAGGGATTGAACCCAGGGGCATTCTACCTCCGAGCTACATCCCCAGCCCTATTTTTTTTTTTTATTCTTTATTTTGAAACAGGTTCTCACTAAGTTGCAGAGGACCTCACTAAGTAGCTGAGGCTGGCTGCGAACTCGGATCCTCCTCTCTCAGCCTCCCAAGTCCTGGATTACAAGCCTGCGCCACCATGCCCAGCTATTTTTATTTTCTTTTGAAACAGGGTCTTGCTAAGTTGCTGAAGGTCTTGCTAAGTTGTTGATGGTCTTACTAAGTTGCTGAGCCTGTCCTTGAACCTGCAATCCTCCCATTTTAGAAGCCCCCAAACTGGGGTTACAGGTGTGCGCCATTGCGCCTGGCTATTAGTATGCATTTTAACCAGAAATTGAAGCACCTATCGAGCAAACCCTTCCCTGACCCAAACAGTTGTTAAAAAGGCAACTTCCTGGGCTCTGTCCAGGGACCTGGGCCCGTGGCTCAGGAGCAATGAGGAGGGCAAAGCCGCAGTGATCCCGGCTGGGGCTGCCAGCGTCTCGGGAAGTGGCAGAGTCGCATCTTTTTAAAAAGGGCAATCCTGGACTGGAGCCTGGGCCTGGTGGAGCCCCCGATGGTCATCTACAAATCTTGCCTCTCCTTCTCCTTTGCTCAGAGTGAAGAGTGGAAGGCAGGAGGCCAGTCTCTGCAGCCTTCACCAAGAGAAGGCTGCAGGTCCCAGAAGTGCGTGGACTCCAGGACGTAGGAGAGGACACTAAGGAAGTGTAAATGGAAAGGGCCATCAAATGAAGACTTGGGGGGCGGGGGCATGGGGTGGCAGGGCAGCCCTGGGCTGGCTTCTGCCTCTGTTGCTTCTTCATGTCCATGTGTGTGTGAAGGAAATATTTAATAGGCACAGCAGTCACTTGACAGGCTTTCAAATGCAGATTCTCCGAGGCCAAGGAAGTGAGTTGTGATCCATATTCCCATTTGACTATCTTAGCTCTTGCCTCTTCTGTGTGAACGGTCCACTCACCCCACATCCCCTGAGGCTGGCAGCCCCAGCCATGCCCCTGGTGGCCAGCCCAGCACCTGTGCCTGTAGCAGGTGACACCCCCATCTTGAAAATGTCTACGCAGGGACCTTGTCTGCACCCCGTAGCCATCCTGTAGCCTGCTGCCCCTGACTTCTGATAAGTGTCAGAAATGGGTTCCTCCCGCCCGCCAGCTGAGGACAGGAGGCGCAACACGCTCAGGCAATGGTAATGGTTTTTGTTTTTGTGACTTGATGTGCTTGCTGTTTCCAAACAGAACAAATCACAAAAGCAGGTGCGTCTCCCTCTGCTGAAGTCAGCTCCCCTTCCTGCAGCCCTGGCCCACAAGTCCTCACCTAGCGCGGCCTGTGTGTCACATCGGGGCTGGCGGGCGGTCATCAGGGGTCAGTGGGGCTCCGTCCCAGGGGCCAGGCCACCTGCCAAAGCAGGATGTAAGGCAGACCCAGCTGGGAGGCTGCAGCTGAGGCAGCCTTCTTCCCTGGGGACCAGGGATTCCTCCTGGACCCAGGCTCAGAGAGGCCGGGAGGGAGAAGGGGAGGAGACAGGCAGAGGGACAGGCAGGAACTGGGCTCAGTTCCTTCTCAAAGCCTGGCTGTCTCACCTTGATAAAGACAGCCAGCTACCTGCAGGGAATCCTGGGTCCAGTGTGGTGGTGCCTGGCAGCTACACTCAGACTAGGACCCGGTACCCTCATCCCCAAGGGGCCTGCCTGTGACTCTCCAGAGGACACCGCCACTCCTCAAAGGAACGGGCACAGCACCTAGCCTGGTCCTTACCTCCTGTAACCACTGCATTCCCTGGGGAGAAAGGAGGGCTGCTTTCAGGGGCCTGCCACTCTCTCCAATGGGCATGGTTGGAGATACACAGCACATGGCGGGAGACAAACTGGGGTCCGCCCACCAGCTGGGAGGGGGGCTTCGACTTGGAATCTGGCCCCAGGACCCGCAGGGCCACTGGAAGAACAAGAAACAGAAGAATGGATGCACAGATTGGGGATTTGAAAGGCCACTCTGGCTGGGGAATAGTAGAGAGGGAGGACGGAAAGGTCAGAGGTCCCTCGAGTGATTCAAGACCCAGGAGCCCAGGGGGAAACGAGAACTGAAGGAACGAGGCAGATGTCTGCCCTGATTACTAAGTTAACAAATGGCTCCAGCTATAGAGGGACATGTCCCCCATTCCAGGTTCCAGCTCAGGAAAACACAGCAGGAGACCACAAGAAAGCTGCCTTGGCAGGCATGCTGCTTTGACATCCGAGTAGGATTTCCTGAAACATTGGCTTGCAGATTTGTGTCCAAACCATGGCTAAGCATTTGCTGATCCCCACCTCTCGTGCCCGGTGCCACCGTGTCATGGGAGAACTGCAGTGGGGGCATATGTTCTGGGGAGCACACATCCTCTACTTCATAGGTTACTGGCTCTTAAGAATTGAGCATCGAAGAAGAACATAGACTAGACCTATAAGCACAGAAACTATCCATCCTGGGTTTTTCAGGATAATGCCACTTAAGATATTCTTTCAATAATACTATGTCTATACATGATGGTATCACTACCAGTCTCACTAAAATGTTCGGGAGGGAGGAAGAGGGAGTGGAGAAGGATACGAGGGCATACACCAAGTGATGTGTGCATGTATTAGTGTACCATTTTGAGTCTCACCATGATGTATAATTACAATGTACCAATAACAGTATATAAATTCTATTGCTTATCTTAAGACAAGGGTTAGAACATATATATACAGTATATTTTTTCCCTAAAAAAAAAAAACAGTCATCCTGTTCATCCTTATCTTTAAATGTACTGAAAACGTTAGAAGCAAAAGGAAAAGAGAAGCCAGAAAATTTTTCATCTTTTAAAGAACGCATTAATTTATCAATCAAAGACATGTCGGTGTCTTATTCTTTGATTCACTTAAATTCTCTCTGGCTTCTTTAACTGGTCCTGGTAGTTATGCATGAATCAGAGTGTTGATGGTATCAGGAAATAGCAGAAGAAACGAGAAAGTACCACGGGCAGTAGAGTTGGGAAGAGGAGGTCTGAGCTACAACTCCCCCGCCTTAGGGCTGTGTGGCCTGAGTCTGCTTTTCCAGCCGCGGTATTCCCATCTGCTAAATGGTATTAAATATCAGAATCACGATACTGTGGGGAAGCTGGGTTACTAGGGGCCCAGTGTCTAGTACCGCTCCTGATTCAATAAATAATTTATGACTTTATTACTATCATTACCACCGCTACTATATACAAACTAACCTTCCCTGAGTTATTCATTACTCAAGATATCTTATGTGGAAAGTACAGTTGTCCCTCCATACCCATGAGGGACTGGTTTTCAGAGCCCTCAAAGACACCAAAACCTGTGGGTGCTCAAGTCCCTTACGTAAAACGGTGTCCTATTGGCATAGGACTTACATGTAGCCTCCTGTCTCCTTTAAATCATCTCTTGATGACTTACCTAAAATGACAAGGATGCTATGGAGATAGTCATTATACCATATTGTTTAGGGAGTAAGAATAAGAAACGTGTCTTGTACATGTTCTAGACAGATGCATTTTCTCCCCTAATTATGCTGAATCTGAGTTTGGCTGAATCCATGGATACAGAAGGCCAACTGTACTTCTATAAGATCTATGTAATTGCTAAAATCTACATAACTAGCTCAGACTTCTCCCAAAAACAAAACAGAGCCCAAAATATCAGTCTCAGAAGGCTCCTAAAGCACAGGGCTAAGTAATTCATATCTCGAACATCCCCAGCAGAAGCCACCATGAAGCTTAGGGACCAGGGATCTGGGCAAGTGGCCTCTGTCTCCCATTCTACCCTCTAGTGAAAATTAAAACTTTGTTGAGATTTGTCAGTGTTGCTCAACTCACCTAGCAGAAATTCCTTTGGATATTTCCTCCAGAAGGAAAGGGAGGTGGGAGACCATCATGGGAATCTCAGGCAGTGAGCAAATAACCAAGATCCTATTTATATGAAACGTGGCAACCAGTCATCCCAGCCCCCTCCCGGAGCTCCTGCAGAGGCACCTTCTGCCTCCACCAAGCATCTGTGAACAACAGACCTTTAGAAGACAGTGCACGTGTATCCCCGAGGAAACTGGTTCCTGGGGAGCTCTCTGCTCCCCTGAGACTGCAGCTGTTTCTGTGGCAAGAGCATCTCTGTCAAGGCCTTTAGAATGTGGAAGTGCATTTCTAAAGCAGTCCAGAAATCAGGGTTTGCAGCAGGATGAGGGTCAGGCTGGGGAGTTAGCTATGTATTCAGTCTTGCTCTTTGATCATCAATGGAAATGTCTTTTTCTATACACCATAGTCCTGGCTAGTAGCGACCCAGGCATGACAGCAGTGTCCACTCTAAAGGGTTGTCCTCTTCATGTCCCAGGAATAGGCTCGGGTGCCTGTAGATGGCCCTGTGGTCATATCAGTCCTTAATGGTCCCTCAAGATCAATGGAGGCACATGGTACCCTGACCAGGACTGAGTCACATCTGGGTCTTGAAGGTTAAAGAGAAGGAGCCAGACAACTATTACAAGGCTTTACAATATGGGCTTAGAACAGTCCCGGGAAGAAAGCACTTGTGCTACAGCTAGCTAGCAGTCACAGAAGAAGGGCTTAGAGTGAATCCTACATGCAGTCCTCTAGTGGCTTCTATGTAGGCGGACTCATGACTATTCATTAATAGTCGAAGATTAGTCACATGAAATGAAAGAGGGATTTACTCCCTCCCACCCCCACCAAGGCACCCAGCAGTGCAGACTGGGACTCAGATCTGCAACTCCCTTGTCTTCTGCTTAGAACAGGGCAGCACTCTGGCACTGGGCTCTGTGCTGTTTTGGCTGAGTTGATTCACACTCTCTCTCTTTTTTTTTTTTTTTTTTTGTGGTACTGGGGATTGAACTCAGGGGCATTCTACCTCCGAGCTATACCCCCATCCCTATTTTTTATATTTTATTTTGAAACCGAGTCTCGCTAAGTTGCTGAGGCTGGCCTCGATTCTACGGTCTCAGCCTCCCGAATGCTGGGATTACAAGCGTGCGCCACCACGCCCGGCCGATTCACACTCTCTTGACTGCTGAGTTCCACTCTGTGGTCTCAGCCTCCCCCAGAAACACAGGGGAGCTGCAATATCACCAGCTGATCAGGACTCCCAGCATTTTCACTGGAGGGAGGTCAAAGTGACCAGAGCAGAGAGCAGAGGTGGGAGACCTTGTGGGCTGGGAAGTCACAACCCTGCACTCACTTCCTGCTCTCTTGGACAAAAGGCATTTTCTGGAAACAGTTTATTTGAATCCTTGGGTCTCTATGACTCAAGACTTGATGGCATCCACATCTTAGAAATATGCTCCCCTCTTTGGCCCTTGATGCTGTCTGTCTTTCCACACAGTCCCTGTGTTAGCAACCATGCAAGTCAGGCTCTCCTCAAGGCCCTTGTCCCTCATGCTCAAGCAAGGCCCATTGGCCAATGTCTTAATCCATTTTCTGCTGCTGTAACAAACCACCTCAGATCAGGTCATTTATAAAGTATAGAAGTTTACCCGGTTCATGATTCTGGAAGTTGGGAGGTGCAAGTGCGTGGCACTGGCATTTGGTGAAGACCTTGCTGCACCAAACATGGTGAGAGAAAGTCACTAGCTCAGGTCCTTCTTCCTGTTCTTATAAAGCCACTAATACCATTAGGACCAAATAACCACATTTTTAGTGATTCAGTAGGTGCTTAATAAAGATAATTAAACTGATGTGAAAGCAGAGAAAAAATTAAGCCACCAATGCCATCCTAGGGCCCCTACCCCTATGATCTGGAATCCTAATTACTTCCCAAAGGCTCCACCTGTGAGTACCTTTAGCATATGAATTGGAGGACAAAGTTTCCAGCACCACTAGAACTTTCAGGGACACATTCCAACCATAGCAGCCACATAATTTTCAACCTGGTATCCATAGATGCATTTTAGGGATATCCCTGAATTTGCTGTCATTTTACATAAAACTATATCCATGTGTGCACACACAAAAGGGTAGATCTGTGTGAGATACATGCTTTTCCAGGGGAAGGACCCATAGCTTTCATCAAATTCTGGAAAGGGGTCTCTGACCCAAATTTGATTCAGAAGTATGGCTTTAAAAGCGTTGCTTTCATTTCTGTCAAATCGGCCGAATTTCAACATAAAGTGGGTCAGAGTGATTAAAAGCTAAAAAAAAAAAAAAAAAAAAAAAAGTCAAGCATGGGTAATTTAAGCTTGTAAGATTATTTCAGGGAAATGAAAACAAATCTTCCAATGTGTAAGTTAAGCAGAAGGATTCCAGGAGAATGGGGATGCATTCCCCCTTCTATTCTTCTATGGAAGGAACAAGGATAATAGGAATTAGGAAAGGGAGTGAGAATCAGGGGTAACAAGAAACAAAGAGAGGACGACCTATCTGGGCAGCAATGTTCTATTTCCAAGACGTGCATTTGGAAGGTGGGTTCTAGCTGCAGCTCGCTTAGGCTATACACCAGCTCCTATTTGTACGGTTTTAAACCTACTCAAAACAAAACAAAACAAAAACCTGTGTACACGGCCCAGAAATCCTGCTGGCATCCCCTCTGAGCTGAACCTGCTGATGAGCCAGGATCGTGCAGAGTGATGAGCTAATTAAAATTCTATGGTCTTTCCCAGAAAACGGCTCTATTTTTAACCTAATTCTGACTGTCACTAGCGTGTGAGGTTTATATATATATATATTTTAAGAGAATACTTTTTTCCCCCTTCTTAATATTCTCATGAATAATTCAGCTTAGCTAATAATTCCCCCAAGTCTCCTTTAAGCATTTCTTCTAAAGATAGATGAGGACATTCCCAGGCAGGAAGGAAGTGGTAGGAACCATGTGAATCTTTGTACCCCTATCCTCCGGAGCCCCCAATTACATCAAAAGAGTAAAAAAATAAAATAAAATTGGTGACACAGAAAGGACTGTAGCCTTAGTATTTTAAAAATCACCATTGCCTCCTGTAATATGCTTCAAACCCTATGTTCAGGACAGTGTCCACCTCACAAATGTTCTCCTGAGGTTCATGTGTAACTTGCTTATTCAAAATAATGATATAATCATATATTGAAGTTCTCAAATAGAAGCCACATTTTTTTAAGGGGCCCTGGTTTAGTCCACACAAGCATTTTAGACTAAAGATTGTGGAAATGCCTCATGTTTAAAGCCTGTGTGTGTGTGTATATAAATAATATTACTTCCACATTAGAGATGATTTTCACTTCATTTCAAGTAGGACTTTATTTTTCTCATGAAAATTTCCCCTTACATAGAGATATACCTCCATTTTCAAAAGGTAAAACTCAGCACACTGTAACCACAATAATTTTTGTTGGTATTTATACTTTCCTTTTGGGAGAAAGAGCTGAATTATAAGGAAATAAATCTGATTTTTATCAAGATGCCTACTAGAGAATGGGTTATAGGGGACTCTACTTAACTTCACAGAATATGCTCTTCCATTTTTAAAAATGCTTGGGCTGGGAATTTTGTTTTCCCCTATACTTATTACTATCTTATTTCTCTCTCCTCTCCTGTCTTGTTCTGTCCTGTCCTCTCTTTTCCTCTGTCTTTTCTTCTCTCTTGCCACGGCTAGGTGAACACAGAGTTCCTGCAGCCCTGCCGCCTCGGGGCCCTGTCAGGCAGCTCCTCCCCGCGCTCAGAGGTTGCTGCTTGTCCTTGGCCCCAGCACCTCACTCGGTTGTGGCCCCTGCACCCACGCTGGCTCAAGCTGCACATTGCGCAAGTTTTCACGGCGACCTTGACAACGCCTACGCTTGCCTACCTGGTAAACATTTAATGCAGAGGAAATGTCAATCGTGGTTTAGTTTCAATAACTTGATCGATCTCTTGAGGCCAACAGGGCTTTCAAAACCAGGATATCATGGGGCTCACATCCCTGAGGACCTTCAAGGGGTCTCCTGGCGGCTGCACCCCATTGCCCTCCGCACGTGGTCTCTGAAGGGCTGCGAAGCAGGGAGCTAGTGTTTGATTTCCTGAAATTTCGCCCACCTGAGCTTTATTTACCCACTCAGCTGCCCTTGGCAACAGTGGCTTTATTCTTCAGAGCCACTGTATTTTCTCTTCTAGAGATTCCTCAACACACATATGAACTCATTTGAAAAAGTGTCTTGGAGAGTCGCTGTAACTGGTTTCCACTTCTCGAGCTGATGAGCATTTCATTTTGATGTTTATCTGGCGCCATGGTAACCGGCGCAACTGGAGATCCACTTTTCAGACTTAGAAATGATCATAGAAATTCAGTTCGGCAAACACTTAGTGAGCACCTACCGAGTGTGAGAGAGGAAAAGATGAACAAGATAGTCTCTCCTCAAAAGGGCGTAAATCACAGTGTCAAAGACTAGATTAGGAACTGGCAAATGTTTTCCGAAAAAAAGCCAAACAGCAAGTATTCTAGGTGTAACAGGCCATGTGATTTCTGCTCTGACATTCAACTCTCTCTGTAGAGCAAAAATCCACCATAGACTACAAGGAGATGGTGAGCAAGGCTATAAAACTTTATTTATGGACACTGTAACTTGCATTTAATTAATTTTTAATAGGTCACAAAATATTAATCTTTTGACTTTTTACAAAAAATTATTTAAAAGTATAAAAACCATTCATAGCACCCAGATTATACAGAAACAGGCAGGGGGCTGACTCTGGCTGTGCTGTAGCTTACCTGCCTGGCTAAGCCCCTCTTGGCTGTCCTGAATAGCTCTGGAAGTGGACTGCTGGAGCCTCAGTTTCCTCATCTGTAAAATGAGGGTGCGGCCCTTTGCTCTGTGGGCTCTAAGAATTAAACACTGAAACACAGAAGACACTAATGAATGTCAGCTGACCTCCTGCTGGGTGACGATGAAGACGCTGGTGACAGCCAGAGCAACAAATGTGCCCGCACCTCTGTTTCCTGCCAGGCACTGTGTTAGGAGCTGCCTGCTTTATATGGTTTTTTATCTAACAAAGAGGCTATTAATTTTAATATGTCCCACTATTAAATGTACCCTCAAGAAGGCAAAAGCTGCAGTTAACCTCTGGCTCAGCATCTGGCACGAGATGGGTCCTGATTCGCATATCCTAAAACATGTGGGTGGGCAGGTGCCATATGGTACCTCATTTCACCCTACAACCACCCCAGGAGCTAGCTGCCATCAGCCCCATTTTACAGACGGAGTCACTGAGGAATGCTTTCTAGTTTATGCTCAAACAGCCAGGAAGCATTGGTGCTGCGGTGTGGAACCTGGGCAACCGGAAGAGCCCAGCTCCATCTCAGCAGCTGCTGGGGGCTAGGCTGGAACCATGAGAACTTTAAAGAGCAGACCTGCACTGGCAGTGGGACACCTCCCTCTGGGGCTTTAGGGTGGGGGCGGGGGTGAAGGCAGGAACAGGAATTATTGTATTGGGAATTATTCATTATATTGAAAATTATATTAGGAAGATATGGACTAAAAATAGCAAGATGCACTAACATCTAAGCCTGCGGGTCTCTCTTGACAGCTGTCTTGTAAAGAGAGGACAGGAGCAGATGCTATGAGCTTGTATCATGGACAGACGAGAGGAGAAGTCCAGTTGACCTTTCTTACTTCAAAATTTTTTAAAAAATGTTTTTTGGTTGTAACTGGGGATCGAACCTAGAGGCATTCTACCTCCAAGCTATACTTCCAGTTTCCAGACCTTTTTTTTTTTTTTATATATTGAAACAGGGTCTTGCTAAGTTGCTAGAGGTATCGCTAAATTGTTGAGGCTGGTCTCGAACCTGCAATCCTCATGCCTCAGCCTTTCATGTACTGGAATTACAGGCATGTGCCACCACGCCTTACAGAGCTTGATTTCTTATATGAAAGGATTGCATGCCGGCTGTGGAGTCCAAGAACTAAAGACCAGCCTGGAGCTGCAAACTGGTCAGAGGAACCATGGCTCTCCTGGCATCTCCCATCCTCAGGCACCGAGGGCTCGGGGCATGCTCTGACCTCCCAGCTCCGACACGAGCCTCAGGTGAGACCACGTGTGTCACAGGGAGCCGGAGGCACAACGCGGATGTTAGGATGCAGAGGGAGACGGGGAAATCTAGGCCAAAATTCTCTCAAATTCTGCCTTGTTTTGCTCTCACAATTTTCTCATTAAGTCTCTCTTTTTCCTCATTATTATTTCATCCCCAAATAATTTACAATGTGCTTAAAATATGCTAAATGAAGCCAGGTATGGTGGCATATGCCTGAAATCCCAGTACTTGGGAGGCTGAGATAGGAGGATCACAGGTTCGAGGACAGCTGCAGCAACTCAGTGAGACCCTCAGCAACTTAGCAAGACCCTGTTTCAAAATAAAAAATAAAAAGGGTTGAGGGTAGAGCTCAGAGGTAGAATGTTCCTGCATTCAATCTCCAGTAGTGTGTGCGCGTACACACACACATTTTTAAAAAAATCTAAGTGAGAGAATCTTTCTTCCTGTAAAACTTCAGTTACTCAAATGTACCCTTAACCTATCTGTTATTATGCAGAAAGAAATTAACCTGAAAGTCCTAAGATGGGCCTGCATGCAGGGTTGGCCCTTGGTTGGCAGCCAGGAACTTGGACCTGGAAGGGTTCCTCCTATTCCCTAACTGGTGAAGATGACTGGCTGGATCCAGACTGTATAAACAATGTGGGTCATGCTTAGCACCTGCCTTTTTCCTTCTGGGAGTCTGGAATTTAGGTATGCACTGGGCAGACCTGCGCCAATCCAATCCCTGGGTGCGGAGTCTCTAGCGAGCTTCCCTGTTAGGCAACATTTCCCATGTGTTGTCACAGTTCCATGCTGGAGTGACAGAACTGTGTGACTCCACCGGGAGAGGACTTGGTGGCTCGCACCTGCTTTCCTCTGGACTTGGCTCACCTGTGTTCTCCCCTTTGCTGATTCAGCTCGGTGTGCTTCTGCTGTAATAAATCATCAGCACAGTGTGACTCTCTCCTCCCAGTGAGGTGGCCAACCTGGGGCAGGGGTCTTGAGGACCCCAGACACAGCCCTTTCCAGAATACTGGAAAAGTCAGCTCATTCCAGAATACTGTCCTACGATAGTGCTAAGTGAGGCACAGGAAGGCTTAGGAGAGGGATAGAGGCTGATTCTTTTGCTGCTGTAGTTTGGACATTGCATGTCTCCCAAAGGTCCATGAGTTAAGGGCTTGGTCCTCAGGATGGCACTATTGGGAGGGTCTGTATGCCTTTAGCGTGTGGGGGCTCATCGGAGGTGTCCTTAGGTCATTGGAGTGTGCCCTGGAAGTGGGCTGTGGGACCCTCCTCTTTGCCCCTTGGCAAAGAAGTTTTGCTCCATCACACACTGTCGTCACGATGTGCTGCCTTGCCATGGGCCCAAAGATACAGGGCCAATCCATCATGGACTAGAACCTCCAAAACTATGGCCTCAAACAAACCTTCCCTCTTTCAAAGTTAATTATCTCAGATATTTCATTACAGTGATGGAAAACTGATTAATCCATATACTGATTCTGTCTGAAAAGTGCAGTAGAAACCAGGAACCAGGTTACTGATCCTTCCATTCAAATGTTGACTAAATACTTATTACATGTCCAGGGAGATGTTAACGTCATGACCTCACAAAGGTAAGTTCCAGAGTGTCAGAAGGGAGAATAGGCATTGTACATGGCAGGGAAAATACAAGCAAAGTGTTGGAGTTGGCCTCCCACTTCTGAATGGTTTTTCTTATTTATTCATCTGGTGTTCAAGTTTTAAAGCCTGTGCTAGACTCTCAGCTGAGTGGCCAGGTTCAAGCCCAGTGCATCTTTGGGTGTCTCCACGGCGCCATGCCCCTGCATGTGGTAAGTGGTCAGATGACACGTGGATGGATGAGAACCATTCAGAACTGGGGGAGGGAGTCAAGGCAGCTGGAACCGTGAGGACAGGCTACAGAGGTCACACAGACACTGGAGTGGACCTCAGAGCTAAGTGCCAGATGGTCAGAAGGGAAACCCGCCATTCCCCATGGCAGTGACAATATAAGCAAAGTGCTGGAGGTAACAATGACCCTGAGAAGTCAGGGGGTCAGGAGAAGCTTAGGTGGAACGAAGGCTGTGCCTTGGTGAGGTTGGTGGACTTGGATGCTGCTGCTTAAGGGGAAAGCCAATGTGTTTGAGTGCAATGGGAAGCCAGTAAGGAAGAAAATGACTGTGATGAAAGTAGGGAGATTAATCCTGGGCAGAATAGAGGGATGGCTTAGATGTGCCGGAGCCCTGGAGCTGGGTGAGGAGCCGAGTAGCTGCTGCACCAGTCCAAATATGATGTCAGCCAGCACAACAACCAAGGTGTATTGGCCAAAGTCAACGCTGAAGGCAGTTCCAGAGCTAGTTCTGCTGCTAAGAGAAATAAGACCTTCGACAATGATCTCAGACATTCTCTCCCACTTTTTCCTTTTAGGATTCTAGTAGATTATTCAAGAGAGAATTCAGGGTGGTATTCGTGGGTTCTAAGAACATTTCTAAAGAGAAAGTTGATGGGCTCTGGTATCTAATTAACAATAGTGCTAATAATGGGAGGAAGGTTGTCTGAAAATTTAAAGACATTCTTTATTTCACACAAAAAATAATGCATAAAGGAGAACAATTATAGCTAGAAGAAGTGAGGCTTTCAATGACAATAAGCTACATGGAAAACAAGAAGGAAATTTTAAATAAGCCCAAGAGAAAAATGAATCAGTTGATAGTTGGTTTATCTACCCCTATTCATCACTTAATATTTTCAGTATTCCCAGGTTCAAAACAAACCATCCCTTGTCAGAATATTACTTATAAAACTGCTGTTGAGTCTGATGAATTCTCATGATTATATCTGAGCTCATTATGTGTTTTGAAAAGGAATATCAGCTACTGACCCTCAGGAAGCTAATTGCTTTTTAATATATTCAGTGCTGTTATACATCCAACTAAGCCATTTGCTTACTCTGCTGGCAGTGCACTACAGCGAGCTTTATTGCCAGAATCAATACGGGCCAGTGGGCTAGGGCTGAGGATATCACCGCGGGCAGAGAGATGAGCGCTGGGGAGAAATTGCTCAACCTGTTTTCAGCAGAGGTAATTTATTGCATTGTGTAGAGTCTCTCTCTCTCTCCAGGGAGGGAATGTAAAACCTATAATGTGTATATCTGTATTGAATATACAAGGCTGGTATTAAATATGACAGGATAAGCAATTCTGCAGTTGGCCTCCTTCCAGTTAATTATCTTGCTTCGGTCGCTATTGGCAAAGACCAATTTCTGGTTTAATGGGGCAGAGAGAAGGGATACAGATATAAATGTCTATCAATTTTTTTTTTTGTGGTCCTGGGGATTGAACCCAGGGGTATTCTACCACTGAGCCACACACCCCCCTCCCAGTCCTTTTTATTCCCCTTTTTTAAAATTTTGAAATAGAGTCTAAGTTACAGCGCATTGGCCTTGAACCTATGATCCTCCTGTTTTAGCTTCCCAAGTACTGGGATCACAGGCATGTGCCACCATGCCGGGCCAACTATCTCTATTCTCAATAAAATATTACCCATAGAGGAAATCACATATCTATTCTGTTTACTTGAATTCACCTTTTAAGTAGTTGGCAAATTAGGAATTTTAATAGCAGAAATAAATTCATTTGGTGCTATGTGTATTTCAATTTCATTTCTAGCAGGCATCAGGAAGCCTCCTCTATATTTCATCTTTGAATATTTTATCACCATATACATTTCCTTGGGAAAAACACAATGGCTTTGGGGTAATGAAAATCCGGCAGATTTTATTAAACACTCATGCCAGTAAAAGCACATCCGTAAATATTAATGCTGGCTTCAGAATACATATGCTTATTGTGTAGTCGTTTCAGAGTGGCGTCCGTTAGTGGGAAATCAGAGCAAAGACTGGATACTCAGTCTCCTCCACCTCCTCCTGCATTGCACTGTCTGATTTAAGCCATTCATCTGACCACCGCTGTGCCTTGGCCAAATGAGGTCACCACTAAATCATGCAGCAAAGAGGATCCTCCCAGGTCTCTCTACCTCTCTGAGCCAGGTTAGACTCCCTCCCCCTACTACTTACTCCATGTAGCTCCCATTTCAGATTACAGTTACTCTGTGTCTCCCACAGCACAGCATGCCTTCCCATCCCACTGCCCAACTATACATTTCCGTGTGTGTGTGTGTGTGTGTGTGTGTGTGTGTGTGTGTGTTACTGGGGATTGAATCCAGGGGCATTCTTCCTCTGAGCTACACCCTCGCCCTATTTTATTTTTTGTTTTGACACAGGGTCTCACTAAGTTGCAGAGGGCCTCACTAAGTTGCTGAGGCTGGTCCGTGATCCTCCTGTCTCAGCCTCCCAAGTACTGCCATTTCAGGGTGCACCACCATACCTGGCATCATGTCATTCTTTTCCTTCTCCTAAGTCCCCAAGGATTCTCAGCCTCTTCATTCACTTATCTGATGAATGTTTTTGTGCCTACTAAATACAGTTCAGTGAATGGAGACTCAGTTCAGTGTAGTAGGACATTTGGACACAAATCACTGGGATCCCCATTTACCTGGTAAACCAGCTGGAAGGAGAAGGAAAAATGAAAGTCCAGGAGAATGAGTGGACCCCTGGCCTGGGGGGTGATGAGAAGAAGATCTGTAAGGGAAAAGGGCCTTCTGTGTTGGCCCGATGAGAAACTGCTAGATTTTGGGCATGCATATGGCAGACGGGGGAAGAAGGACATTGCAGATAGAGGAAGGGTCGAAATGAAGGCATGAGAGACAGGGTGGGGTGGAGAAGGTCAACAGGAGGGAACACAGGCTGGGAGACAATAAGAAATACTGCGGAGAGTGCATGAAGAGCCAACGGAGAGCCCCCCAACCTCCCCACATTTCCAGGGGTTTGGGACCCTGGGCTGGGTGGCTCTTGAGATCAAATGTTCAAGCTCTTTCCCTCTCACACTGGTAAGCAACTGCAATTCGAGAGTTGGCAGGACGGCTTGAAAGCCAGTCACCTCTGGTGCAGGCACATGGAGAGCAAAACTCTGCTTCTCAAAATCCTGAAGGGGTGAGGCTGCAGAATCAGAGAGCTTCCTGCCCTGCAGACAAGAGTAGTCTTGGGAAAGGGGAGGCTGGTGGCAGGGAAACCAGGCAAGAAGCCCTTGTTGACATCCAGTAAGACCCAGGGAAACCACTGTTGCGGCCCTGGGAAGGACACACTGACACCGCACATGGAGCGTCTCATTTCCTTCTGGAGAACAGATGCTCCTGAGCACACGGAGTCTCTGCCATGACCCAGAGGCCCCTGCAAGACCAACAGAACATCAGCGGCCTCTCCTGAGGATTCTGGTGTGGTGTGGCTCCCGGGGTATCTAGATGGCGGAGCAAGATCGTCATGGAACCTGTTTCCCTGGAAACCCGCAACAACACCACATACCTAAGACACTTGTGACTAATCCCACCGTGCCCTTGACTCCTCCTCTAATACCTAATGTGACCGAGGTCCCCTGGAGACTTCGCACTTTGTGCTCAGCTGACCTGCGATCCTCTCTCCCCTCGCTGGGCATACATCTGTCAGGCTGATACACCGTGAGGCGTGAAGTCAGCACGGCTGAAAGTCCACCCAGGCCCAGACAGTAGGAACCTGAGCAGTTCTAGAAATGAAAAGTCAAAAGGACACTAGGACTGCGACCTGCACATCAGCACTTATTCTTGCAAGACTTGAGAGGCATTAAAAAAAAAAAAATTAGAAGGCAACCATTGCTGCTACCAGTATTGCTACTTTGGCAATAGGTGCAGATTTCTTTTGAAAAGCTTCTTCTGTTTGGTATTCCTATCTGACAACTGCAATCTCTCTTCACTACTTGAAGAGCATTAGATCGCTATTTGACGGGTCTGAGTACTGACTCTAGTTTAGATGTCATGTGTCTGGACCTAGGGACATCTCTTAACCTCTCAAAAGATCAGATCTTGACACCGAGGATGAGCTGGACTGTGGTCTGGGTCTCAGTTGCAGCTCAAGGGGAGCCCGTCTTTATAGGACAGCTTGGTGCAGGCCTCCCTGCCAGCCTACCCCGCTCTGCTTTGTTTTCTGCACAATGTAAGTCTGACGCCCTTAATGAGTTCCCCCAGGATCTACGACTGTACCAGGGCTGCCTCTGAGACAAGTTCTATTCTCTGATGTTGAGTTGAGTCCAAAACAGCAATTCTAAAATGTACTTCTTCTTTACCAAAGGGCTTCAACACCCCCTTCAAAACATACAAACACACACACACACACACACACACACACACACACACACACACACACACACCCTCTTTCCTCTTGGCAAAAGTAATTTTAAAACCTGGTAGACTGAAAGGTTTTTTTGAGGGAAAAGTCCACCTTTTTAATGATAATCTATAATAATCTATAAACTCTAAAAAAAAAAAAAAATCTCCAAATGCTCCCTGAGAAAGCTCAGGGTACATCTCATTGTCAAGGATGAAGTTTTTTATCCGATACTGTGGAGTGTTGTCATGGAGTTCAATATCACGCAGCAAATTAAAGGTAATGCCCTTTCAGGGCCTGAAGATGGAGGGTTTGGGAGGGGGAAGAGGGGGAGCCGAGGGGAAGATGGACAGACAGTATTTTCCACTAGGTTCTGAAAACTTTAGCTTCGGTGAAAAAGAAAGGCGAATATACACTTTGGAGACTGGAATGCTGCCATTTTTCCTTTCCTCCAGTTCTAACATTTTCCCTTTAATTCTACCCTTGCTTTGCATCAGCGTGAACAGTAGAAAAGCTAAACCTTGAGAGTAAGTGCTTACAGGGAAACTTGCACAGTTCAGACTGAAGCCTTGCAGCTGGGTGGGCTCAGATGACTGATGAATACGCGCTCAGCCTCCCTGTTCCCAGCGGGCACTTCAAAGGGTTCCTGTGGTTTTATTTATTGAGGATGATGAATTATGTGCACATATTTCCCCAGGACCAGGGATCTTAGAACAGGATTGATTTAAATCTTCGAGAGAGAGAAAGAGCATGCAAGAGTCAGAGCAAGCATACACATGAGCAGGAGAAACAGAGAGAGAGAGAGAGAGAGAGAGAGAGAGAGAGAGAGGGAGGGAGAGAGAGAGAGAGAATGAATGAGAATGAGAATGAATGTGACAAAGGCTGACTGACGGGCCAAGATGGAGGGTACAGAAATCCTAGATGATTTGTGTTCAAGACATAATTAATAGAAAACCGAGTTCTAAGCCAGTACAGGGTTTAGCATTTGAACAACACAGACTCGCTGCAATGGTGAATGGTTTTCCCAAACACGACAAGTTGAACACATTTTGGGAATGTTTAGATGGAAGTTCCAAGTGGAAAAGAATACGTGTGGGCAAACGGGAATAATACTCTTGAAAATAACACCTCCGCTAATCTGTCCTGAAATATCTGGCATAGTTGGGTAAGATATTAAAGCCTTTCTAGAAAGAACTATTTCAAACCACAATACTAAGGAATTGATAAGAAGAATATTCCAGGAGCTGGGGCTGTAGCTCAGTGGTAAAGCTCATGTTTAGCATGTCTGAGGCCCTGGATTCAATTCCCAGTGCAAAAATAAATAAGTACATAAATAGAAGAAGGGAACTATTCCAGGAAATAACTAATTTGGGTGCACCCATTCATATATTTACATTCATTTGAGTTCCTATCAACGGCCTGACTCATGAATGAAACATTTCTTGACATTATAGTGAAACCAGACATTTTGGTAGATGTTAACCTTCGATCTTAAGTGCCCAGCTCTATCTGTGCCTGTCTGTACTCAGGAGTCTCCCTGGATCCTGCGATCAAGATGTCTTCTCTCTCAGTAGCAGTACTGTCTTCCCTTCCAACCAGGTGAGTCATCTATGGTAGAGGTTGGCGAATTATAGCCTATGGGCCAAATTTGGCCTCCTGCCTGTATTTGTACATAAAGTTTTATTGGAACACCCATTTGTTTACATATCATCTCTGGCTGCTTTCACACTGTAATGGTGGAGTTTAGTAGTTGTGATAAGAAACATATGGCCCACAAAGCCTAAAATGTTTACCATCTGGCTCCTTGCAGAAAAAGTTTGCTGAGCCCTAGTCTAGAGTACTGTGGCCTGAAAAGGTGTGGGGAGGAACGAGGTCTAGCTGGGCAAGAAAGGCGCTGCTGCTGCTGCCAATGGGATGCTGGAATGGCAGACCCAGTGACGAGGCTCCGGCAGATCCTCAGACCCAAGGGCGCACGTTTCACTTAACCAATACCTTCTTATGTGTCAGGTTTGGGGACAGGACCATGAGCAAAGTCAACTCAATATCTACCCTTTCAGAGTTTGAAATTGTGCATTGAGGTGATAATGTGGTGTAAGGGAAAGAGAAGGAACAGAGCAAGGACTAGCGATAGGTAAAAAAGCAATTACAGCCCAAATAATGGAGGCCTCTTCAGAGAGCAGTGGAAGGAATGATTGACAGCTGTAGTAAAGATTAATAGCGATGGCAACTCAGGAACAAGGCTGTGTGAAAGAAAATGTACAGTGGAACACAACACACAGCTGATTCCACTTATTAAGCATTCAAAACCACACACAATTAAATGATATATTGTTTGTGAATATGCTATGTAGCTTGGATCTGGAGCATCCCCCAACAGCCTGTGTATTGAAAGCTTGGTCCCTAGCCCATGGTGCTGTTGAGTGGTGGCGGAGTCTTTAAGAGGTGGGGTCTAATGGAAGGAAGTTAGGTCATTGGGAGGCATGTCCTGGAGGGGCATACTGGGAGCCTGGCCATGTCCTCTCTCTTTGCTTCCCAGCAGCCATGGGGTGAGCATGCTTCCTCTACCCCCTTGCTCTCACCTTGATGTGGTGAAAGCAACAGGGCCAAATGACCATGGACTGAGACCTCTGAAATCATGAGCCAAAATGAACCTCTCCTCTTTATAAGCTGTTCATCTAAGGTACTTTGTCACAGCAATGGGAAGCTGACTAACACAATACTAGCACATGAGGTCAAATTATAAAGCGATGCAAGAGAGCACCTACTGCAAAATCCAGGCTCACTATTTCTAGGAGGGGTGGGCACACAGGGAACCTCAAAGGTCCCGAAGCTGGGTGGTGAGTACACAGATGTGCATGGTGTCACAGTTCTTTTTTTTTTTTTTTTTTTTTTGCGGTACTGGGGATTGAACTCAGGGGCATTCTACCTCCGAGCTATACCCCCAGCCCTATTTTTTTTTTTATTCTTTATTTTGAAACCGAGTCTCACTAAGTTGTGGAGTGCCTCACTAGGTAGCTGAGGCTGGCCGCGAACCCGGATCCTCCGGTCTCAGCCTCCCGAATGCTGGGATTACA